>SNQJ01S0043621.1:7852-20862 GCA_010110895.2 Picea sitchensis
AAAATATTTATTGTATGGATAATTATGAAGACGATTGATACATCCAAACATTATTACGTTAAAGGCATTCCTTTAAGGGGAGGTTTTTTAGAGGTTTTCGTCGTCTGTCTGAAATTTATAGGAACATGTCACATGTGCGTCACATGTCATTCGAGTGTTATTTGACAGTAAGGTTTTTTGTAATTGATTGCTCCTTATCTCGTTCCGCATTACTGTTTCTGCAATATTGATTCTGTAAGGTGGTCATAAGAGACATGCGATTGAGGTCGACAACGCCATGAAATAAGACCACACCCCAACCTTCCACTGTCATGCATGCATGTCGATGATATAAGAGAAAAACATTCTCCAAACTTCGTCCTGGATTTCAATTGAAATTAAGGTATTGATATTGTTTTAGATCCATGCAAACAAACCCCAAGTGTGAGAAACACACAGGGCCCTCATAAAAATGGTCAATTGGGTTAAATAAAGAGATCAAAATTGAGATGAAGAGCAAGAAATCTGTGATCAGAAGAATTGGGTACATGGAATCGATGGATCAACAACAACCCACAATACCAGCACTTTCTCAAGTGGGTTTTGGTGCAAATCCATACATAGCCCCTCCCTTTGGTGGTCCTCCACACCCACAACTAGCATCATACCATCAACAACTTGAAGCATTTTGGGGTAACTAGATGAGGAAGGTGGAGTAGGTGCAGGACTTCAAAACCCATAGCCTGCCTCTAGTTATAATTAAGAAGATCACGAAGGCAGACGATGATGTCAATATTATACAGAGGAATCGATGATGTTTGTCAAGGCATGTGAGATGTTCATATTGGAATTGACCACGAGTACATGGATTCATATCGAGGAGAACAAGAGAAGATGTTTTCATAAGACTGACATAATTGCACCATTAGTAAGACTGATAAATTTGATTTCCTTGTTGATATTGTGCTTAGAGAAGGGGCTAGTGATCCCTAGAGCTGGACGTCGAAGTAAGAACCAGGTAAAAGCATGGGAAATGCTTAATCAAGGGTTTTGCAATATTACTAAACAATACGTTAACATTTATTATTCATCGATATACTTTGCGCGTTTCGGAAAATATAAGGTAAAATTCAGAGGGGGCACCTGTTTTTTATTATTATAGCTCTCTATTGCAAATTTATTGTTTCTTTTTAAAGAAACAAGCACGACAGGAAGTGGCATGAATATCTGTAGAATTTTTGTGTATTCACAGATTTTGGAGGTCAAATGAAGAAGTCTTATCAAACAGAAACTAGGACATCAGGCAGTGGCATGAATATTTGTAGCATTTCTATGTATCCATAAATTTGAATTATTTGAACCCATATTTAAAACCCATTTCAAACACTTCAATGGGTTGTTATGTGGATTCAAAAAATGAATTTGGTGGGGTAGGAGCCTAGGAGGGGAAAGAAGCCTGCAGTTCTACTCAAGCATGGATGCACATATATTTGGAATAAACACCAACAAAATTCGTATTGATGGTGCTTTTCTGCATGTTTGACAGTCCAATCTACTCTTGCCACAGCTGGTGGCTTTAAAGTGAGAAAAATAAATTGGTGTTAATGACAATGATTTCCTGAATCCCAATGTGATTCTAAGTGTCTATCACCAGCCAACCTCATTTTATTTATCCCGTATCTCTCCCACGTAGTCTCTGGCCATTTTTCATCTTCATCTTTCCCATCTTCTGCCATTTCATCATACTTTTTTGTGAAGGAGGGATTGTTTGTTGGTAGTTTACAAGGCGGTTGATGTTGCCATGTCCAGGCTGCCTTGTGTGCATATCGTGCGGGAATGTCAACTAAGGTGTATTATATTTTATAGGTTACGACGATGAGACAAGGTCGTCTAGATTGTGGGATAGTTATAATGCAAAAGATTGAGAATTGCATTCTTGTATGTTGAAGAGACATTCTTTACATTTAATGCATTTGAAATGATCTTCATTCTTATCTTCACTATAATATACAAGGAAATTGAGCCGATAATCTATTATTTATTTCTAGACCATCCAAAAAAAACACATGTTTGATCTTTTAGTAACATAACCCTTTAGATTTATGCCGCGTGCTTTAGAGGTATGCTATTTATTAGTCCCTACCGAAGGCGTAGAAGGACTATAACAATCGATAATTCGTTGACTTCATATTAGTTTGTCCTTTGACCAAAAATATTTGCATAATATCTATTGTTGGAGCTATGGAACTAAAAACATTGATTTCTATATAATAAAAAAATACCATATCTATCATGATCTAATTGGATAACAGATTGGAGGTCTTATTGCCAACTTTGCTATTCCCAATGTTTGATATGCTAGCATATCCAAAGTTTTTTTGATCATATACAGTCTTTCTGAGTTGTTATTAGTCCCTGTTTTTTTCTTGAAATGTTTGGATATCCAAAGTTTTGAAGATAGATAGTCAGTTTTTTATAAGTTGACTTCATATTAGTTTGTCCTTTGAATAATTTTTTTTTACTTACATAGGCTCTACTGTTCGAACTATTGTTACTGATTGTTTTTTTATTATTGTTATAAAATAATATAATAAATGTTTTTTTGGTACGTAAGAGACCTGCCACACTGCATTCTTTCTTGAATGTTTACAGAGCAGTTCTGACAGACTTAAATGTTTACCTAACAGGCTTCACAGCCTTATATGTTTACTTGGCAGGCCTGTTACAATACATTTTCTTTCGTTTTTTTCATATGCAATGTTCTCTGCAGTCAATGTGGGCAATATTGTTCTTCAACGACATTGTTGGTTCACTGGTTCATGCTTGCTTCTAGCATGTTCACTAATTTCTTATTTGTGTGTTGTTGTTGTTCTTGTTTGCCTGTTGGTCTTGTTGTAGTTTGCATGCTTGGGGTTATGCAATCGTGATTGGAACTGCCCTTTTGTCATCCCCCATTGAAGGGTGGGTTTGGGTGCCATGTTTATTTTCGCTTGATATTTGCAGTTTGTAGGTGGGAAATTTGACTACTGGGAATGCCTGAGTCTAAATCCTCTTGAAGAACATCTTTGTATGTGAGGAGAAAATATGATTTCTTTTTGTGATGCGTCACTGTTTCTGTGATGGAGGTAGGTTCTGTGTTGAACATTGGCCTTTGGACGGTCCTGCCAACTTTGAATTTTACCTGACAAGTCTCACAACCTAAAATATTTGGTTAACAAATGTGTTGCAATACATTTTCCTCTGAATTTTTTGATACAATCTTGTGTGTAGTGAATTTGGAAAATATTGTTCTTCACCGACATTCCTGGTCGACTGGTTGGTGCTTGCTTCTTTGTACGATGGATGCTTCTTATTGTTGTTTGATTCAACTTTGCAGGGTTCAGGTCCTGCGGTTGTAGTTGGGCCTTTTGGTGCTTCTTAACTGGGTTGTTATTTGTTGCTTGCTCTTGTTTGCTTAAGCTTTGCGATTTTGGGGAGTCGATGTAAATTGCATCTCTTACGGATTCAACCAGAGTTTGTTGGGCTCCAACTATATTTCATAGCTGACGATGTTTTTCCCATGGTTAATGTCTTCCTGTGGCTTCATAGTTACGAGAGTAAGTGTTGTTGTCTGAACAATAAAGTTCTTCTCTCCCTTTCTTTTTCCTCTTGTAAACTTTCCCCTTTTTTCCTTTTGTTCTTCCACTCTATTATGTGTTTTTTGTTCTATACTTTGCCACGTTTATGTAGTCGCGGGTTCCTGGGGTGGCCAATTGAAAAATTGTCATCTCCATCTATATCTTCATATCACAAGTCCGATCGATCGCCGTTCGTTTGCATACTTAGCCAATTTTATGAACATGGGTTCGTGGATAGGTTCTATCGAACTATGGTAACTCGTTTTCGGGGTATACATCTTGCATCCATAACTTCCGTGCTCTACAATTCGACCTCTGACTCCTTGAACTTGCAACCCTGCCTCTACCTACGATGAATTTGTCTGTCTGACCTGCCTTTCCATACTTAGTCGAGTCTTCAAATATTCATGGGTTCACACGTTCCTGAGTTCAAAAAAGTTTAAAATCATTTTGTCGCTCCCCTCCATCCCCACCACCTTCCGCCCTTCACAATGCACATTAATTATGCTTTTAAAAGTGACAATCGACCAGACAGGTTCAAAAATATTGGCTTTAATAAGTGGAAATCTCGAGGACATCTCCCATTAAAATGCATAAACATGCGAATATTATGGGATCTGATAATTTTTTTTGCTTGCATTTTGAATTTGCAAAAAAATTATTGGTTATTTTAGTTTTTTAAAGGCATCATCATAGTAACAATGCAATACTGTACTACCACGCTGCCATCCATGAACGTGTCATCCACAAAGGTCTTGACGTCATGTCCCTGTTTAATACTGTGCATATGTTATAGGTTGTCATATTTGAGAATATGCTCGGATATGGGAATGTTATTACATGCTATATGTTGGAAGATTGGTTGTTGTCATTGATGTCAACCCTAGTCATGGGTTTTGGACCACAATATTGATGAAGGTATTTGTACATGAAGGAAAATGCACATGCAGATACAACACCCATGGATAGATAGTATATATCATGTTGTTTCCAGTGGTATGTGGCACGTCACGTGGATCCTAATGGTTGAGGAGAAATTAATTTTTGAAGATGACAAAGTGAATTGAAGAAGGAAGTACATGTAGGCCCTAAAGATAATTAAAGAAAAAATTTACAAAATAAGAAAGTGGCAGGTCAGCCCTAATGTTAAAAGGAAGTGACATAAATGGTATAAATACCTATCTTTATACATTCATTTGATACACAAGTCGAATTTCAAAGAAAATTAGAAGTAAAGAAGGCTGGATTTCAAGGGAGGATGAAGTCTTTTGGTGATGTGTTCTATGGTATGTTATTTTCAGGTCATCTTACCATTTTTGCTATAAAAAAATTTCTAGAACGATTTCGATGGTGAAATTGCTATAATTGAGAAGACATATCAAGGTACCTGTGGTAAAAGTTTCATCTTTTGATTCACTATAATTATGGAGGTACACTCTATGGAAGATAGGGTTTTTGACCAGTCCTGAAGCTAGTCAATAAACAGGTGTTCCGGGTAAAACAATCATAACTTCTTCATAGAAAATCCAAATTAAGTGGGACCAATTTCATTATAAAGAGTACGGATGTTAGTTTATTTTGTGTGAGTTTTAGAATATGATGTTAAATATTGAGCATGGGGCATTCTGTACAAGTTCGCTCTACTAAATAAACCAGAATTGAATAAAGTCTACCATTCTTTCTATAACTTCTTTTTGGGGAGGATTCAAGGAGTGAAACTTGGAGGAGTTTCAGAGAATACATTGAGTAATATTATCTATAGGATCATATTATTCCAATAATTGAATAATTACAAAATTTGAAGAAGTCTCACGAATCATTATCATGATCTATGTGATGGTTGGTTGATGGTGATGATTTAATGTAAAGTTTTATTATCTCTCATATATTCTTGGGTGGAAGGAAGGGGAAAGAATGGAGAGTTCAACCCTCTCTTGATATTGGAGGATTTTATCTTCCTCTTGGAGGTTTATCCCTCCCTTTACATTTGGAAGCGGTAGCTACCTTTGGAAGTCATTACTTCCCTTGACCAATAACTATTGATTATTTCTCATATATTGTGCATGGTGTATTGTGGTGTATTGATGTAAATCTTATACTATTGTTCATTGTTCATTGGATATAATTGAATGATTTAAGTATAATTTGAAAATGTTTTTAAATTGCACTTGATACTAATTCACCCCCCTCTCAGTATCAACAATTGGTATTTGAGCAGGTTGCCTTCAGAACAATTTAACAACTGGAAGGAAAATCCTGAGCAGAGATGGATGACCATGAGCACATTTCAAATGGGATTCAAAAATTTGATGGAATAAATTATGCATACTGGAGTGATAGAGTGAAAACTTACTTAACATCTTTGGGAGTAGACATTTGGTACTTAGTTGTAAATGGATATGTAATCCCAAATAATGCTCCAACTGATCCGAATGAGAAGAAGCTTCTGAGTTGTAATTCAAAAGCCAAACATGTTATTCTAGCAGCATTGACACCAACCATTACTAGCAGAGTGATGGGGTTCAACACTGCTAAAGAGGTATGGGACAAACTCAAGAGCATCTACGAAGGTGATCCAAAAGTTAAGCAGGTCAAGCTTCAACGACATAGAGAAGAATTTGAAAATTTGAAGATGAATGAAAAGGAAGATATTGCAACCTATATTCTTAGAGTTGATGAAGTTGTTAATGCTATCAGAGGATTAGGTGAAGAGATCGATGAATCGTTGGTTGTACAAAAAGCGTTGAGATCACTTCTCTTGAAGTATGATGCTAAGGTCTCTGCCATTGAAGAAACTAGGGACTTTACCAAAATGACAATGGATGAATTACATGGGTCCCTTATAGCATATGAAATGAGAACAGGTACAAAAAGTGACCAACCAAACAATGAAGTAGCTTTTAAAGCCATAAAGAGGACAACAGACAAGGATAATGACCTTGATGAAGAAATATCAAATTTCGTAAGAAGGTTCCAGAAGTGAAGTGGAAGATACAAAGGTAAGTCTCCTCTAAAATGCTTTAACTGTGGTAGAATATAACATATCGTTGAAAACTGCTACTATAAAAAGCGAAGTCTCAACAATAAAAAGAGCTTCTACTCCAAGGATGATGACATCTCCTCAGATAAGAGTGATGAAGAAGATAATGATGGAGGAGAAGTCCTCTTCATAACCCAAGAAACCCAGGATGATGATCACAAGAATTCTAAAGAAGAAGAAATCATTTGTGAAGAAGATTTAGATGCAGAAACCAACCTTGATTCCTTTTGGGGATACAAAGACAATGCAGAGAGTGAACAAGAAGATGAGAATCTTGAAAAGTTGAAGCATGTTGAAATTGAAAATAGAAATCTTAGAAACACAAACATAATAATAAAAGGTGAATTGAGTAGTTGTGAAGAAGAGAATTACAAGCTTGAAAAGACCATTAATAGATTGAAAGAACAATTAGAAGATTATGAGAAATTGAAAGCAGAATTGGATCACACAAAAGGGGAGCTACTATTGACAATAGAAAAGTTGAAGAAGTTCGAAAAAAGCACTGAAAAATTAGATGAGATCCTTAGAAATCAAAGATCTTCAAACAACAAGACAGGACTAGGATACAATGACAGTTTGAAGACAACAAAACACGAGAAGGAAGTTGACAATGATGAAACCAACACTCCAGAACAAGTTGAACAACAAGATAGAAGACTAGAATTCAGAAGGAATGAGACATCAAGAAGATCCTCTCCAATCAGGTATGAAAGCAATCATTATGAAGGAAACTACAGAAGAATAGATTGTGAACCCAGATGGACCACACCATAAAGAAGATCACTTACTCCCAGGTATCAACATTTCTTTCTTGGACATTGTTATACTTGTGGAAATTTTGGACACAAGGCAATCAATTATAGAATCGATGAAAGGAATAACTATGCAAGATACATGAATGGTGAAAATAGTAGATATGGAAATGTTCGTAGACCTATCAACATAAATTATAATCCATTTGACCCATTAATGGATCAAAATATTGTATGTTACAAGTGCAATAATCTTGGTCATAAAGCACGAGATTGCAGAGAGATGAAGGAAGATAATCGTAGGCCAAATGTCTGTATACCAACTACAACATGGAAAAGGAAAGAAATTCCACAAAATGAAAACTATCAAATAGCATTGGTCACTAAAGAATGCAAAGAAGAAGATAAATGGTTGATAGACAGTGGGTGTTCATCTCATATGACCGGAGATCAAAGCAAATTTGTCAGCTTAAAGAAAAAAGGGTGGAAATGTTGCATTTGGAGATGACTCATCTACCAGAATACTTGGAAAATGAACTGTAAAGCTTGGAAGTGAAAATATAAAAGAAGGAAAAGTCCTATTGGTTGAATATCTAAAGCATAATCTCCTCAGTGTCAGCAAAATATGTGATCAAGGATACACTCTGACGTTTGACTCCCGAAAATGTAAAATCAGAGAAAATAACTCAGGAAGATGGGTTGCAACTGCAACAAGAATATCGAACAACATATACATCCTAGACATAAAGAAGAGAGAGAATATAGAAGCCACACAAAATGATTCCAAGGAAGAAAAATTCCCAAAGACCAAAAATAAGGATGAAGTATTATTGAGTGCCACATGTTCAGGGGGAGAAACCAAAAATAAGAGATTTACCTTTTTCCATTAAACTCGGGGGGAGAAACCCTACCCTTTTCCATTGATCTCAAAGGGGGAGAGAAATTGATATTAGGATGATAGGGGGAGCATGAGTGTTGCCATCAATGACAAAGGGGGAGATTGTTGGAAGATTGGTTGTTGTCATTGATGTCAACCCTAGTCATGGGCTTTGGACCACAATATTGATGAAGGTATTTGGAAATGAAGGACAATGCACATGTAGATACACCACCCATGGATGGATAGTATACATCATGTTGTTTCTGGTGATATGTGGCATATCACGTGGATCCTCATGGTTGAGGAGAAATGAATTTTTGAATATGACAAAGTGAATTGAAGAAGGAAGTACATGTAGGCCCTGGAGATAATTAAAGAAAAGAATTACAAAATAAGAAAGTGTCAGGTCGTCCCTAATGTTAAAAGGAAGTGACATAAATGGTATAAATACATATCATTATACATTCATTTGATACACAAGTCGAATTTCATAGGAAATCAGAAGTAAAGAAGGCCAGATTTCAAGGGAGGATGAAGTCTTTTGGTGATGTGTACTAAGGTATATTATTTTCAGGTCATCTTCCCATTTTATCTATAACTTGTTTTCTAGAATGATTTAGATGGTGAAATTGCTATGGTATTGAGAAGACATATCAAGGTACCTGTGTTAAAATTTTAAGCTCTTGATTCGCTATAATTATGGAGATACACTTTGTGAAAGATAGGGTTTTTGACCAGTCCTGAAGCTAGTCAATAAACATGTGTTCCAGGTAAAAAAGTCATAACATCTTCATAGAGAATCCAAATCAAGTGGGAACAATTTAATTGGAAAGAGTACGGACTTTTGTTTCTTGTGTGTGAGTTTCAGACTTTGATGTTAAATATTGAGCGTGGGGCATTCTGTACAAGTTCACTCTACTGAATAAACCAGAATTGAATAAAGTCTACCATTCTTTCTATAACTTATTTTTGGGGAGGATTCAAGGAGTGAAACTTGGAGGAGTTTCAGAGAATACATTGAGTAATATTATCTACAGGATCAAAGTATTCCAATAATTGAAGAATTATATAATTTGAAGAAGTCTCACGAAGCATTATCAGGATCTATGTGATGGTTGGTTGATGGCGATGATTTAATGTAAAGTTTTATTATCTCTCATATATTCTTGGGTGGAAGGAAGGGGCAAGGATGAAGAATTCAACCCTCTCTTTATATTGGAGGATTGTACCTTCCTCTTGGAGGTTTATCCCTCCCTTTACATTTGGAAGCTGTAGCTACCTTTGGAAGTCATTACTTCCCTTGACCAATAACTATTGATTATTTCTCATATATTGTGCATGGTGTATTGATGTAACTCTTATACTATTGTTCATTGCTCATTGGATATAATTGAATGGTTTAAGTATAATTTGAAAAGGTTTTTAAATTGTACTTGATACTGATTCACCCCCCTCTCAGTATCAACACTATTAGTCACTATTCAACACACATATTCGAAAACATTGGCATTAATAGGCAAAAATATCGAGGGAATCTGTCATTAAGACGAATTAAACCAAAATATAAGGAATATTATACTGTCATCCTCCAGCGTTGATTTTAAATACTTATTCCCATTTCTCTCTATCATCAAAGAGTTGGGCTTTAGGGTGCCTTCGTTCTAATGTTCCTGGTCATGGACATGTAAGACAACTTAGAGATGCCATTGATGCCCAATTGAAAGAAGAGATAATGGTTTTATGTGACGTGGGATTTGAGCCAAAAAAAAAATGTGTTAGCCAACAAAAACTCAGACAGGAAAGAAAAAAAAACAAGTATCTTCTGATTGGTGTTCTCCTTGTATTCAAAGATTTGGTTGGTTGAAAGGCCTGTCTAGAGATTTGTTTGTTGATCTTCTTTGTTTTCTTGTTGGTATTTGGAAGGGATTTTCAGGTCACCTGCAAAATTTTCCTTCATTGAAGTATATAGTTTCTTCCAACAACATAAATTTGTCAAGTGTATCAAATTCTGCAGAGCACACAATAATTTGTCTTTCGTGAGAGGAGTCGCACTAACCGTGGCTTGCAAAATGGTCTGTAATATTCGGAAATGATGCAAAATATTACTCCATTCACGAATTTACTCAGAAGGAAATTATAGATTTGGATCGTCACGAGTAAGAGAAACTGTATGGGTGGCTAAAATGACATACTAAAATTATAGAAGTTTCTATTTCAAAGTTTGTTGAGCTACTTCTGGGTGTGGTAACAGACTTGACAGAAAGCTATATTCTTTGTCAAAGTTTTTTCACTGTCCTCTGGATGCAGTTACAGACTCCACGTACAATCAACTATCTATTGCTACTGCACATTTTTTATTTTTCTACTCCTACACATGTTATTACATCCGGGTCGATGGGATTGCTCCTATTTACATGAATATTCACCTCCTACTTGAAGGTGGGTATATAACCAGGGAACAAAGCTCTCAACACTTTCTAATCCCTGCATCGACATGTAACTGGAAAAAGTTAATGGAAAGGAATTCTGGATTATGGACTTTGCAACACTTTCTGAGGATTACTTTATACTACCACCTTCTGTAAGAAGTTTCACGTGTTGAGGTAATGATTTGGTTTATGAAAATCACCTTTTACTACCACCTTCATGTAATCATTTTATTTCATTCTTTATAAGAGACCTTAGTGTAGTGGTCTATTTCCAGATATGTTTCCACCTAATGTCAATATTCCTGTTGTTTCCCTTGCTTTGGATAAGGAAAATACATTTCTTCTGTTGCAATTGATGCGATATTTGAAAAAAATAAATATTCAAAATATACAATTTTTTATTTTTTTAAATATAGAACAATGTATTTTTTGAATAGACGAATGTTCGAAAAGTTTTAGGTGTTTTTTGGGATTCACGTCCTTCAAGGATGTTAATTAATCACAAAATTAATATTGTTTGTGCCAATGCAATTGAGTCGTCGTCCACTATGGAAATTTCATTAACACTGCAATGTCAGATATTAGATGTCTGACATGTACCTAATGTCAAGGTCATTGTCGCACAGGACACCCAACGTCCAAATATTTATGGACTTAAAGCAACATTGTAGATTTTGTGAGAAAGCAACACTAAAGTCGATGTTCTTTGCAGGTCTGACAATCCTACAGTTTAAGTTCTTTGACAATGACAACCCTGCTTGTTCACCACATTGTCGCACTGCAGTCAGTAGCATTGTTCCCATTTCCACCGCCAATGTCAATGTCTGAAGCCCAAGCTATTTGGAGCCTCGGGTCACTGCCTATGCAGATGCCTGAAGGTAAAACTACCTGGAACCTGGGATCACGACTTCTTACACTTAACATTAGTATTAGTAGTGATTGAAAGTTGATTTTATGTCGAGTCTGTTACTGCATCTAGAGGTCGATCAACACTATTTGACATAGAAACTGGTTGTCTGTCAATTCTGTTACAACTTTGGCATAAAAGGTTCTGTAATTTTAGAATGTTGATTCAAACGCACATACAATTTCTCATGTTTGTTGGTATCCAATTTTATAATTTCTTTCTGAGTGTATTCGGGCATGGAGTAATATTTGGTGTCACTTTTGAACATTCCATACGTTTTTGTGGGCTGCCATGTCTGCCACCCCTACGATGAAAGATATATTCTGTTGTGATCTGCAACATTTGATACACTTGTCAGACCTGTGTTGCTGGAAGAAGTTATGTATTTCAATAGAGGAACATTTTGCAGTTGACTTGGACGTCACTTCCAATTTACCATAATAAAACAAATAAGTTCAACATACAAATATTCAGGCAGACTTTTCAACCAAACAAATGATCGAATACAACGAGAATAAAAGTCACAACATACTTGAATTTTTTGTTTTGTCTCAGCTTTTGTTGCCTAACAGGATTTGTTTCCCCCAAAGCTAACGTCACATAAAACGACTCCCTCGACTTTGAATTGGGCCTGAATCACATTTCTAAGTTGTCTCGGATGTCAATGGTCAGGAACATTACAAGGAAGGCACATTAAACCCCAAGTTTTCGACGACAGAGGGAAATTAACACTTAACAAAGAATGGAATGTTGAATAACCAGTCAATGCAGGCAAGTCATATCTAGAAGAGACAAGCTATTCAAAAAGCTGGGATAGATCTAGTTGGAAGCACCAATGAAGTCCAAGAATCGAAATTGATATTCAACTCTTTGTTTTTTATGAATCAAACATTTGATCGTCAAGAAGACTGTCCACAAGCTTCATTATTGTACATGTTTTTTTTTGGTCGGCGACAGGCCAAATCGCAGTCATTGTGGCAAATAATCTCATTTGTATTTTGTAACCCATCTTATTTGAATATAGAATATTTGTCGTTTTTTTTATGGTGTTTTCTAATCTTTGGTATTGCTTTTCATTTTATTTTGTGCCTTTTTTTGTGTGTTGTTAAACATGGATGACAAGATTTTTTTTTCTGCTGCCCAGTACTTCGATTTAAATAAAGGCTACTTTGTTTGTTCCTTACATTTTACATGGAAGAATAATTTGTCATAGGCCATAATTATGTGGCGCCCGCCCTATACTTAAAGAAAGAAATTGGAGGACCTATCCTGCTTTCATTCTTCGGGTCTCGTAAATAGAATGAATTAATGACTATTACAACAAGGCAACTCAAGTGTTGATGTCGTGTTCCTGTTAAATATCTTGCATATATTGCAGCTTCTTCTATTTGATAATATCCGTGCAT
>SNQJ01S0043621.1:20914-50274 GCA_010110895.2 Picea sitchensis
CTTTTTTCTTTCTTTCTATTGCTTATTGTTTTCAACAAAATCTGTGAACTGAACAACATCCTACAAATTGGGAGATGATTTACATTTGAACCAGAAATAATCTATTAATATATACTAATATGAATAATATTGGAGTAAATATAAAAAACGTTCTCTTAGCCAAAACTTAGCCAATTATCTGGCCACCAGGTCCTGGGTTTGCGGTATCCAACACCTATGTCCCATGTTCCATCATATACATCTTGCAACCAAAGAACTTTCATGATCTACAATTTATGCTTTTACTAGTGATAACTCACGAGGGGTTCAAAAAGATTGGCATTAATAAAGGAACAATAGATTTTATTCTATGATATACTTAGCCCTTTTCCCCTTTTCTTCTTCCTGTCTATTAGCGCTTTCTGGTTATATACTTACTTGCCTTTCTATGATCGTGGGTTCCAAGGTTGTTGGGATGACATATCTTCATCTCCATCTATATCCTCACATGACGAATCTGACCGACCGATGTTCCTTTCCATACTTAGCCAATTTTATGGCCGCGGTTGGAGATTTTGAACTATGTTGCTTCTTGTTCCATTATATACATCTTGCACTCAAAACTTCCGTGATTTCAATGAAATTTGTGAAACGAACAACATCTTGCAAATTGGGAGATGATTTATATTTGAACCAGAAATAATCTATTAATATATATTAATATGAATACTATTGCAATAAATATAAAAACTTTCTCTTGGCTAGTACTTAGCCAATTATCTGGCCACCAGGTCTCGGGTTTGCGGTATCCAACACTTATGTCCCATGTTCCTTCATATACATCTTCTAGCCAAAGAACTTCCGTGATCTTCAATTTATGCTTTTACTAGTGAGAACTCAACAGGGGTTCGAAAAGATTGGCATTAATAAATGAAAAGTAGATTTTCTACTGTGAGATACTTAGCCCTTTTCCCCTTTTCTTCTTCCTGTCCATTATTGCTTTCTGGTTATATACTTAGTCGCCTTTCTATGATCATGGGTTCCAGGGTTGGTGGGCTCACATATATTCATATCCATCTATATCCTCACATGACGAATCCGACCGACCGTTGTTCCTTTCCATACTTAGCCAATTTTATGGCCGCGGTTGTCGGGTTGGCGCTTACGAGCTCGACTGCTTCTTGTTTTGTGATATACATATTGCACTCAAAAATTTTGTGATCTACAATTCCATCGTGAAATCCTCGAACTCAAAAGCTTCACTCTACGAGGGTTCACAAATGTCTCAAAGTATCTATCGTTTCCTTCCGTCCCCACTAACTTCACATCCTTCCTAATATACATTAACTATGCTCTTACTAGTGACAACTGAACACACTGGTACGAAAGAATTGGCACCAAGACCTCCGCCATATACAAATTGACTACCAGACTTCGATATTGTCCCCTCTTCTGTGTTACACATTATGCATTCAAATGTTCTGAGCTATACAATTTGACTGTTGGGGCCGCACATCTTCTGGGGAGACCTTGTCACCTTATTTTGGGTCCTCGCATTAGCGGGTTCATGAAATCTCCAACTCATAGTCACAATTTCTTGTTCTGCCCATCCTCGTACTTCTTTCCAAATATGCAACACCAAAGGTCTAATACTAAAATTCCATCATGCAAAAACCGTAAATATCATCATTAATAAGAAAAAGTCTCGATGACTAACCATCCCTACAGAACTTGTCTAGAAAAATGAAAAGAAGATTTTTCCAGGTAATGGAAAAGCTATTAAAAATTTCAATATATTAGCGAAAACAAGTCTGGGCCAGTGTTTCCCTGTTCCATACTTGGGACAATTTTTCGGATTGACGGCCTCAAAATTGTGTTTCGAATCTTCCGCGAGTTGCAAATAGTGCCCGAAGTTCCGCAATATACAATTTGTTCGCTGGAATGCCCCGTCACGAGCCCAACCGTCTATTATTTTTTCCCTTTCTATTGCTTATGGATTTCAATGAAATTTGCGAACCGAACAAGATCCTCCAAATTGGAATATGATTTACATTTGGACTAGAAATAATTTATTAATATATATTAATATGAATACTATTGGAATAAATATAAACACTTTCTCTTTTAATTTTTCTTCTTTTCTCCCCCTCAATTATCCCTTTGTGGTTCTATATTTAGTCGCATCTATATGATCACAGCCTCCTGGATTCGCAAATTGGCAGCTCTTTGTCTATATCTTCACACCATGAACTCGACCGACCGCGGTCCCTTTCAATACTTAGCCAATTAACTGACCATTGGGTCCCAGGTTTGTGGTCTCCAACAATTATGTCCCTTGTTCCGTCATATACATCTTGCACCCAAAGAAATTTCGTGATCTGCAATTTATTTTTTTACTAGTGAGAACTCACTAGGGGTTCAAAAGAATTGACATTAATAAACGAACAGTATATGTTCTTTTGTGAGATACTTATCCCTTTTTCCCTTTTCTTCTTCCCGTGTATTATCTCTTTCTAGTTATATACTTAGTCGCCTTTCTATGATCGTGAGTTCCAACATTGACGGGCTAACATATCTTCATCTCCATCTATATCCTCACATTATCAATCTGACCGACCGTTGTTCCTTTCCATACTTAACCAATTTTATGGCCACGATTGTCGGGTTGGCGCTTTCGAAATTTGCTGCTTCTTGTTCCGTGATATACATATTGCACTCAAAACTTCTGTGATCTACAATTCCACCGTAGACTCCTTAGTCATTTTTCCCTTTTCTTCTTCTCGTGTATTATCATTTTCTGGTTATATACTTGGTCTCCTTTCTATGATCGTGGGTTATAGCATTGGCGGGATGACATATCTTCATCTCCATATATATCCTCACATGATGAATCCAACCGACCACTGTTCCTTTCCATACTTAGCCAATTTTATGGTCATGGTTGCTAGGTTGGTGCTTTTGAACTCTGCTTCTTCTTGTTCCATGATATACATCTTGCACTCAAAACTTCTGTGATCTACAATTCCATCGCGGACTCCTCGAAATCGCAAGCTTCACTCTACCACGGTTCACAAATGTTTCAAAGTATCTGTCGATGACTTCCATCCCCACTAACTTCCCATCCTTCCTAATATACATTAATTATGCTCTTACTAGTGACAAATGAACACACTGGTATGAAACAATTGGCACTCGGTCCTCCGCCATATACAAATTGACTACTGGATTCTGACATCGTCCCCTCTTCCTTGTTACAGATTATGCATTCAAATGTTTTGAGCGATAAAATTTGACCATCGGGGTCTCACGTCTTCTGGGGAGATCTTGTCACCCTATTTTGGATCCTCATGTTGGCGGGTTCACAAAATCTCAAATTCCTAGTCATTGTTTCATGTTCTGACCATCCTCGTACTTCTTTCCAAATATGCAACACCAAAGTTTTAATACTAAAACGCCATCATGCAACAACCGTAAGGATTGTCATTAATAATCAGAAGTCTCGAGGACTAACCATTCGTACAAAAATTGTCCAGAAACATGTAAAGAAGATCTTGCCAGGTAATGGCAAAGCTATTACAAATTTCAATATATTAGCGAAAACAAGTCTGGGCAAACGTTTCCCTGTTCCATACTTGGACACTTTTTCGATTGCGGGGTCCCGGATTTACGACCTCAAAATTGTATTTAGAATCTTCCGCAACTTGTAAATAGTGCCCAGAGTTCTGCGATATACAATTTGTCCATTGGAATGCCCCGTCACGAGCCCAACCATCCGTTGTTCCTTTCAATACTTAGCCCCAAATTTGTTGTATTTCCATGACATTGTACATTTATTGTCTATCGAGTCCACCCTTTCGTTTCCCTGTTTCATACTTAGACACTTTTTCGATTGCGGGTTCCCGGACTGGCGGGCTTAGGATTGTGTTTCCAATGTTCCATGACTAGCAAACAGTACCTAGAGTTCCACGATATACAGTTTGTCCACAGGAATGCATCATCATGCCCACTTCCATGTTACACGTTATGCAGTCAACACTCCCCAGAGATACAATTTAACCCTCGGGCCCTTACCTTTGCTGGTTGTATCTTGTAGCTCTATTTCGAAGCGTCACCAACTGCTTTCGATAATTATCCATTCCTTGCTTGTTGTTCCCTGTCCCCACCACCTTCCTACTTCTCTTTGTAAATGAAATTGGAAATCTTTAATGCTAGCACTTCAATGTGCATGAACGTTAAACATGTCATTAATGACTGAAAGGGTCTGCCGTATACAAATATACTACTGGACTCCCATATCATCCCCTCTTCTGTGGTACACATTTTTCATTCAAGTTCCGAGACATACAATTTGACCCTCGAGAATTCATGTCTCCCGAGGAACCATTGTCACCCTAATTCTAAAGCCTGTCTGACGACTTTCCATACTTTCCCATTTCATGGAATCTCTTTCGCGGTTCCTCAGGTTAGCGGGTTCACGAAATATCCACTTCTTAGGCACTGTTTATTGTGCCCGACCAAGGTTTAATGCTAATAGTTCATCATGCAACAACCATACAAACAACCATTAAAAAGAAAAAGCATCGACAAGACAGTGAAATTTAATTAAAGCTCGACTCCTCAAATTTAAATTAATTTAGCTTCTCTTATTTTCTCTTTTCTGCCTAGAGACACGCAGAAAAGATCTTGCCACGCAATGGGATATATATTACAAGTTTCAATATATTAGTGAAAATGAATCTGCCCAGCCATTTCTTTATTCCATACTTGAGCCACTTTTTTTATTGCGGGTTCCTGGATAGGCGGGCTCACGTTTGCACCTCCATTGTTTTGTGTCCTACAAATATTACACGGACTTCCATGATATATAAATTTCCCTCTGGACTGTCCTATCATACCCTCTTTGGTGTTATGTGTATTGCACTCAAAAAGTTCTGAGACATACAATTTGACCGGCCTTGCACCCTCACCTCCAACAATTGTAGCTTGTAACCCTATTTTGAATCCCGTCCAACCGTTTTCGATAATTAGACACTCCTTAACTGCTCTTTCCCATCCCTGTGACCATCGTACTTATTTCTTAATATGCAATTAGTAACCTTTCATGCTAACAACTCGCCATGCATGAACTGTCAACATTGTCATCGATGAGTGAAATGCTCGAGATCTCCCATTAATACGCATTAAACCAAGATCTGTGGAGAGTTATATCTTCCCTTTCAATTGTTCATCTCAAACACAGGTCGTCATGTTGGCTCGTTCAAGAAATCTCCAATGCTTAATTGCTCATTGTTGTATCCACCATGTTCTCACTTCTATGTGTGCAATTACTAGTCTTTAATGTTAACAACGCATCATGCAACAGTCGTCAAAATTGTCATTGATGAGAGAAAGTCTCGAGGATATCTCCCATTCACATGCATTGGACCAAGATTTGCGTAGTGTTATATTATCCCTTCCAACTCTTCATTTCAATCACCGTCTAGAGAAAACAAACGTTCTTGTAAACTTATGGCAGTAGGTCGACAACAATTTTGTGGAGTTACAGTGAATATCTTCGGACGTCAGGACCAAAACTTCCAGTGGTCTAGGGCATACTCTTACTATTCATCATGTTTCTCCCAGAATGAAGTGATTTGGACCTCTAGAATCGCTCGTGCAGGTTGTGTCCCTGAGGTTTTTTACTGTAAGGAGGTGGTCTCTTGGTGCGCTGAAAAATATTTCAAGCCAAAGAATTATTCCACTGTGTGACCATTCTCCTATTTCTTTGTCACCTCAGGTCTTCCGCAAGATGTTAAAATTGCTAGAGCCAACATTGACCTTCAGAGGACAAGACTGCAAGCAGTTCCTAGAAAAACATGATAACGGGTTGGACATCTTAGTCGAGTTCCTCAAAGACCCGAAAACAATTCTTGAATATATCACAAATTTGCAGGTAAGTTCCTTTAGAAATCCATTCTGGGAAATTGCTTGGTTGTTTACAAGAATAACGAGACATGAATCCATGACAAACATTTCTCGTATAGTTATTTATATTTTGTACTTCACAGTCAAGGAACAATTCATTTTTGATTGGGGGAAGTTAATTTCCATTGAAATCTGTTCCCAGGTGTCATGATTCAAAGAATCGAATAAATTTATATGTCATCCTACTTGATTTTCGCACTAGTGCATTAATGTCTGTTTCCAAAACTGTCTCTTTCCAAGAAAACAAGCTGTGAATTTGACCCAGTAACATTCTGGTACCAGGCCCTGTGGAGGCACAAGGCCTCCAGTTGTTTTTATGAAGTTTTTAATGACTTTGTCTCACTTTTCAAAGATTTATTGTTAGGGAAGGATGCTCCCTGGATGTCTGGCCAGGCAATCAATTTTTTGAACAGGAAGGGGACACTTGAACAAAAGGAAAATCACAATGTACTAATGGTCTTTGGCTCCAAGGAAAATCATGATTTCCTTCCATGCTACATCACAGACAAGATGTTTGTTACAAAAATAACAAGGCAATACAACCACTAGTTGCATTTTTTCCATGACATGAAAAAAAATAGTTCATTCATCTGTCCTGGAAAGTCGGGGACTTCGTGTGCAGAAACATCAACAAGATTGATGAATTCACAGACCATTTCAAGAACTTGAACCTAACATATGTTGAAAGGATAAAAGAGTTCGACCCTAATGGGATTTTTCGAGAACATTTACTAGCAGTTGGCTTTAACAACTCTTTTATCCATAGACGTCTGATAGAAGACAGAGACAGTGACGACAAAAATCCTTCTTCTGATGATTGCGGCGTAGAGACATTGCAAAGAATGACTGAATTGTAAAGACAACATGGAAAAGTATCCAGTGAGAAGAGTGTCCAGTCCCCCGCCAGCACTCCCAAGAGCATGACATCACAGAGCATCGCTTCAATGGCCCACCCCAGTAAGAAAGCAACCCATAAATATTCAAATGGAGGAGGAGATAAGAACCCTTCTCAAACAAAAAATGATAGTTCTCACAAAGTTCCCCTGACGAAGAAGAGAAAAAACATTGTAGGGCAGGCAAATGAACCCGAAATTGAAAGTGAATAGATGCAACTTGAAATTGAAACTGAGCACATGCACAAAGCTAGTTCCGCAATGGAAATAACTGAGACTGACATTTTTGACAAAGATGAATCCTTCGCATTCCAGAGCGTTGTTTTTGACAGCCAATCTAAAAACATGGTCATTGAAAAGAGAGATGTAACAAATAATAAATACAAATCTCGTATAGAGATTAACTTTAGGAAAATGCGGTCGTCCCAAATCTCCCTATTTCACCACGTAACCGGTTATGATATTGATGATTCCATTGGAGGAATTGAAGTGGAGAATGCCAAACTAAAAGACCGTGTCAAGGAATATGAGGGGGCTTTCATTGCTACCCCAGTTATCCAAAAATGAAGGCATTACTGATAAACCACAAGTTAGTTTAATGTACTTTTTGCATCGGATCGTTAAGAATGCGAAATACATAAACTTGTTATCTTGTTTGCGGAATATCAAATGTGACTTTTACTTGATTCTTATTAATGTATAAAGAGATCAGCCATTAATATTCATGCTGCAAATGAAGAGAATATAATAGCAAAACAGAAAGAGAAATAGAGAGAAGAGGTTGATAACGGAGTTCACCAATCATTGGCTACGTCTCCGGGCCCGCTTCCAAGTGGAGGACCTCTTTGTTGCTCTTTAAAAATGCTCAAATTTCTCTTACAATGCTCTTTGTTGTTACATTACATGCTTCATGTATTTTGTGCAAGACCTCATTGCTCAGATTCATGCATGCGCCATCAAAATCATCTCAACAACATGAGAAAAACGCCTCTCAAAACATGAGAAAAAGCCAACATTTACAAACTGCTCCTTCAAAAACCTGCATCAAAAATTCCCTCTTCTGATCCCCCCATGGCCTCCAACAGGTCTAGTTTATATAGATTTGAAGTTGGTAACCATCTCCCAACTTCCTCCCAAAATCTGGGCTCAAATAGAGTCCAATATCTCCCAATAATGGACAACATCCATTAAATCTGCTTAAAAAATCATTAAAAAATCACTAATATATGGGGAAAAACCCACATTTGGGAAAATATAGGGCTAAGCCCCCTAACTGGGCACGCGCCCCTGGTCTTATGGCGCTCTGCATGGGATCAGGGCTCAAAATAGGGTGCCTTACGTGGGCTAAGCCCCTTCTTATGCGCGCCCCCCTGGTTTTATGGGATATCCCCAAGATCCTTGGGCTGGGGCTTATCCCCTTGTGCGCCCATACACCTTTACAATACACTTTAATAAAATTAAAGTGGGTTATATTTAATAAGCACCATCAAGGGACCATTGGTAAAAAATACTCTGGCCAAGTCTTGGGCGCCTACCAAGAGGTCATGGGTTCAAATCCCATGAGCTCCATAACATTTTTCCACCAACCATTAACCAATACCATGGTGCCACGTGGAAGCCCATGACTGGGCCACGTGGCACCCAACCATTTGACAAACAAATTCCACTTGTCAACTGTTGGTTGTGTTAACGATAAAAAATGCATTGGCATTTTTGCAAGAATGATGCCTAATATTGTAACGAAATTTTTTCTAGCTTCCCTAGCTTCAAATCCAAATTTTATTGCACCATTGGAAAAATTATGATCTGTAGATGTCGATCGACCATTTGAACGTGCAAAACAGACATTCCACGGTTGAGAAAATTGATTTTTCCCAAAGGCAATTTTTTTTGGAAATTCTGACTTACGGTGGTTTAGGCGAACAGGACGACTGTTCATTAACCACCAAAAGTTGCGCTTTCGGTAGTTAATTCACCCAGAAGCTTTCCAAGTTAACCAACGAAAGCCTGTAACTGCTAGAATGAGCGAATTTTTTCCCAGATCAGAAATTTTCGAATCAGAATGAGATGAAACCTCTTGGAATAGACAGGTGGTGAATTATCAAGACAAAGCCAACAGTTATTTTTGACAGATGGTTGAAAGAGGAGGTGTTTCAAAGGTTTTTGGACATCTTTAATTAACATAGAAAATCAGGACACCTTGCCACATCAACAAATTCGACTTGGTCTCTATTGGAGAGTCATCATTTAGCCTTGGGAGGCTATTCTTCACTGCACCAACAATCAACAGAGAGAAATCTGGGATTGACCTCATTTTGGGGAATCATCCCACCTCTTTTGCAACTGAATTTTGAGTTACTATTTTTAGTATATCTGATCCTTGTTTTTAGGATCCCAGAACTACTTTGTAAATCTATAAAGCTTAGGATAGAAGACAAACTAGTGGTTTGATTTTGGGTTCTACATGCTGCTACTGTAAGAGAGACCTATTCTTATTATATGAAAAATTGCAAGCTTCCTTCAGTTGTGTTGTCAGACTTTTTTTTTCTGTTCTCTGATTTCTTATGAGTGAATGTTCTTTATTGATGCTTATTCAATCTGCATGTGACTGTCATCTCACTAATTGATTGATTAAGTTGAAGATCATAAGTTATTGTCTTAGTTTTTAAACCCATTGTGCTTATTGTTTATATGAGTATAATCTGGTTCAACAACTATCTTCTGTTCTATTTAATCAACCCTGTCTGATGCATTCCTAGAAGGCCTTGTGATTGTTTGATATTATTAGACAGTCCCAAAGACACAATCTAGCCCCTAGATATTCATCTTGATCAAAAACCACATTCATTATTGAGAAAATTGCTTCAAAAGAGTTAGTTACCAGGCATCTCCGACTTACAGCCTAGGAGAGTTTCCTGGAGTGATAATAGGTTGGATCCCTGTCACTGACCAGTCACCTTCTACTGGACTACCACTTGTCACCACTTGTCTCTGCCATGTCAACACTGTTGATGTCATGTTGATATCATCATTTGACTGGACCTGTTGACTTTTTGCATGTTTGGGAAAACGATCAGAGTACGATAACTCTCGCATACAACACCCATTTGAGAAAGTAAATATATGGACGGAATCGGGAGAACGACCCAGACGCAATGGTGTTGGTTTCATCCAATTCTGAGAAATTTGATTTTTGAACATTTTCTGAGCCCGAGGAGCCTCCTGGATCATTCCTCCCCACTTTGGAAGCTTTTGGACCACCAAAAGTATGCTTTTACTCAGGTAAGAAGTGAGGGTACTGCCTCCCCACTTTGTCCTATATCATCCATCCTCTCTGCTGGGATAATGATCACCTGACTAATCACAACAAACATGAAAACTGAGATAACATTGTTTATCAAAGTAATCATGCCATCAACTGCACATTCATCTACATTGTTTGTCGTTGTTAGCAGCCATCACTATTGAATAGCAACAAACCAAATAACAATACTAAATGTGCTAATGAAACAACATGCTTCCTCTTTTGAACAGAAACAATAATCAAATTATGCAGTTGAACCTCATGTTGTGCCCCTGGTGACACTTCATGACTGTTTGAAACATATGGAATCATCTCATGTTTAGCATCACTAACTTCATGTTTTATTACAGACATAAGTGTTAAAATTTTGCTTGCATTTACCATTCTTTTTAACTGCCCTGTAGCTGCAAAGGACCTGTCATTTTTCATGCGATGAGCATGAACAATGTACTCCTTCCCATCTTTCTTGAAGCAATATTTATTTTCCTCCCTGTAGAATATAGCCTTCCTATCATAAAGGTATGGGTTTCCCAGTACAATTCCACATATGTCCAGTGGCACTATATCAAGCTCTACTTCATCAACATAATTAGAAGTGATTGCAAACTTGATTTTACATTGCTTGGTTACTTGTAAATTGTTATCACCACATATCCATCCCAATGGATATGGTTTAGGATGTGACTTAGTCCCAAGTTATTCACAACATCTTCACTGATTAGATTGGCTTGGGATCCACTGTCTACAAGAGTATCAACTTTGACATTATGTGTTATAACTCTTATGTGGAAAAGTTCATTCCTTTTATACTCATCATTTACATCAACTGAACTAGAAGAGCTAGAACTTGCAACAAAATTTATACCTCGGATTCCCATAGCTACAACTTGTCTCTCATCACCGGAATTTGATCCAAGATCCACTTGAATTGTCGCAGCTGTGGTATTCTTCCTTTCGAGGTTAGCAAACTTCTTTGGCTTCAAGTCAGGATGTCAGACCCAACAACGATTTTCATCATGGCCTACTTTCTTGCAATGTTTGCAAGTAGGCTTCTCCTTTCTTGTTGTGGTTGTATTCTTCTCTTTCCTTTTCCCTACATCCTTTCCTTGCCAAGTATCTATAGAAACACTATCGCCAACATTCCCTTTACTTGATTCAATGTGAATGGCTTGTACACATACTTCATCAAAGTTAGAAGGATTTAGCATAAGAATAGTGTGCTTAACATAAGAATGTAAACCACCGATATATTTTAGGTGTCTCTTCTATATATAATGGAATATCCAAATTTAACGCTTTCTTACGAAATATCTGAGTATATTCTTGTACACTTTGACCTTTTGATTGCCTTAAACATTCCCAATTCATCATTTCTTGTTGCATGCAAGCTAAAGGGTAAAATTGTTGTTTTAATGCAATAACAAAATCATTCCAGGAAGAGATTGTTTTACCACTTTTCTTAAGATCATCTCTAGTTCTGCTTTCCCACCATATGAGAGTTGTGCCTCCCAATTTGAGACTTGCTAGTTGGATCTTAGTTTCATCATAAACAATCTTTTGTATCCTACAATAGACTTCTATTTGTCTCACCCGATTATCTAGTTTTTCTGCATCTAATTCACCGTTATAAGTGGGTAATTGAAACTTTACATCTAACTTTAATAACGGCATATAAGAAGAATGATGAGTTTTTTGCTTATCCTTGGAGGAATGAACACTTGCTTCATCATTAGATGATGAGGATGAAGGAGAAGAAGGTTCCAAAGGTCCACCTGATCCAGGTGGATATCGGTGGCTGACCACCTTTTTCAAATGGCTCAAAACGACTTTCTGGCAATTTTGGCAATTTACTATTTTTAGCAGGTTTTAACTTCCGGGGCCATTTTGAGGGCCTAAATGAAGGTTTTTCGAGATCGAGGTTCTCAATGATAGACGAAGGCATATTGAGCTCCCAAAATGAATCTCCTCGACGATACCTTTCCAATGAGCTATCACACGCCTAAAATGGAGATCGTATGCAAAAGTTACGACCCTGGGAAGTTGATGCACCAACTTACCCAAACGGGGCCCACATGACTTTTGGCGCTTCATCTCCTAGGGTTAGGTTTTTGGATGTCTAGGACTTTTGGCATTCCCGTTTATTGTAAAAGGGCCTTCAGAGCCTCATTGTAACCATCTTCTTGCGAATGTGAGTAGCCGTCACATCTCTTCTCAGAGATAAGCTGCCACCATTCTAGCGAGTCTTTCACTCTGTATTTTTACAGCCTCTGTACATTTCTCTGATTAATAGAAATCGTGTATTACTGTATATCTGTGACTCTTTTTATATTTCCGCTATATCTCTATTATATTTTTGTCTCTCTTGCAATATCTCTGTGTATTTCTTTATTGTATCTCCGCTCTCATTTCGTGCCGAAAATAATCCGGATCACCACCACCTCCAACTCCTCCTTCTGCTCTTACCGAAGATTCACCTTCTTCATTGCCTCGAAGCCTTCGTTTCCCTCTTTCATGATAAAGCTCCTCTACCATGGCTTGCATCAATTTAAAGGCCTCGAAGAAATCATTTTTAGATTTGAAGGGACCCAATTTCCGTGGCGAAGACATCTTTTGCTTATGCGGTCGCCTTTGAATCTCTATGTCAAGAGCCTCAAGTTGGCCTTCTCCTCGCTTGAGTTTTGCTCTCGTGAGCATCCAATGCTTGTAATTCCTGTCAAACCTTCACAACCAAATGCTCTGATACCATAAACTTGATCCAAAAATGAAGGTATTACTGATAAATCACAAGTTAGTTTAATGTACTTTTTGCATCGAATCGTTAAGAATGCGAAATACATAAACTTGTTATCTTGTTTGCGGAATATCAAATGTGACTTTTACTTGATGCTTATTAATGTATAAATAGATCAACCATTAATATTCATGCTACAAATGAAGAGAATAGAATAGAAAAACAGAAAGAGAAATAGAGACAAGAGGTCGATAATGGAGTTCACCAATCGTTGGCTACGTCTCCGAGCCCGCTTCCAAGTGGAGGACCTCTTTATTGCTCTTTAAAAATGCTCAAAGATCTCTTACAATGCTCTTTGCTATTACATTACATGCTTCATGTCTTTTGTGCAAGACCTCCTTGCTCAAATTCATGCATGTACCATCAAAATCATCTCAACAACATGAGAAAAACGCCTCTCAAAACATGAGAAAAGGCCAAAATTTACAAACTGCTCCTTCAAAAACCTGCATCAAAAAGCCCCTCTTCTTATCCCCTCATGGCCTCCAACAAGTCTGGTTTATATAGATTTGAAGTTGGTAACCATCTCCCAACTTCCTCCCAAAATCTAGGCTCAAAAAGAGCTCAATATCTCCCAATAATGGGCAAAATCCATTAAATCTGCTTAAAAAATCATTAAAAAATCACTAATATATGGTGAAAAACCCACATTTGTGCAAATATAGGGCTAAGCCTCCTAATTGAGCACGCACCCCTGGTCTTATGGTGCTCTGCATGGAATCATGGCTCAAAATAAGGCGCCTTAAGTGGGCTAAGCCCCTTCTCATGCACGCCCCCCTGGTTTTATGGGATATCCCCAAGATCCTTGGGCTGGGGCTTATCCCCCTGTGCATCCATACACCTTTACAATACACTTTAATAAAATTAAAGTGGGTTATATTTAATAAGCACCATCAAGGACCCATTGGTAAAAAGGACTTTGGCCAAGTCTTGGGTGCCTACCAAGAGGTCATGGGTTCAAATCCCATGAGCTCCATAACATTTTGCCACCAACAATTAACCAATACCATGGTGCCATGTGGCAGCCCAGACTGGGCCACGTGGCACCCAACCATTTGCCAAACAAATGCCACTTGTCAGCTGTTGGTTGGATCCATGTCACTGACCAGTCACCTTCTACTAGACTGCCACTTGTCACCACTTGTCTTTGTCATGTCAGCACTGCTGATGTCATGCTGATGTCATCATTTGACTGGACCTGTTGACTTTTTGCCTGTTTGGGAAAATGGTCAGAGTATGATAACTCTCACATATAACGTCCGTTTGAGAAATAAATATATGGCTGGAATTGGGAGAACGAGCTGGACGCAATGGCATTGGTTTCATCCAATTCTGAGAACTTTGATTTTTGAGCATTTTCTGAGCCTGGGGAGCCTCCTGGATCACCCAAAGTTTGCCAGTCCTTTAGGAAAAACCGTGTCTGCTACCCCTGTAGCCAAGTTAAAAGTATCCTCCAGCCTCCTCGCATCGTGTAGATCCCTTGTAGAGAATAACATCAAGAAAATAATGCAGCTAGTTACTGAAGCCTGGGAAACATCACAAAATATAGCTTCCTTTCGAAAGAGGGAAAATGATTTGCACGAACATTTGCAGACGAATTTTAAAAATGATCAACATTTCTATGAATAGATGCTAACCCCTTTTTCCAACCATGCCATCAACAAGTTTGATCTGAAAAGAAGACAAGAGGATCTCCCCTCCTCAAAGTAGATCAAAAAATTAAAAGCATGCTGGTAAAAGAAAGTTAAGAACCTGTAGCTCATTGTCGAATCATGTGAACAAGCCATATTAGAAAAATAAGAATCATTCAGAAACCTAACCCAAATAGACTTAGCCGGAAGTAACAACGAGGTTCAAGACCCAAACTTAGTCCTCAAATCCTTGACAATAACTAAATAAGCCTCCAATGAACAACTTGATATTTTAAAGGGGTTGTCTTTAGAAAAGTTTTACGACATCCTTGAATATTGTGTAGATGAGCTTGAGAACTGGCTACTGGACTATGTAGCACACAATGAAGAAATAGAACAGGCTCTGCATAGTATTTATATGGATCTAAGGAAATTAGAAAACGAGCTTTTCGACATAGAAATCCAAGATGAAATCAACGTGGCCCCCATGAGAAGCTACATTGAAGAATGGTTTCAACGAAGAATGGACAACCTCATTGAGGAAGGGAAACAACCAGTTGGCACGATTCCAGCGACTGTCAATGAAAACAACTAAAACGCATCGGCTTCATAGTAAGTCTATACTGATGTCATCTTGTTTTCTTTATCAATCCAGTTATTCTACCTCTTTAAATAAAAATGTCTAACCAAAGGCTCATAACTTCCAATTTCTTCTTTTCAGGTCTTCCTCTCTACCATCGCGCACTTCTTCTTTCTACAGTCCTAATTTTTGCACTTATTTTTTTTTATGGTCCGCGGGAGCCCCAATCCCAGTGTATATGACAAACGCATTTAAATTTCCAAAAATATGGAACAGATTCTAGAAATATATAACAAACATTATTAATTTTTGATAAATTTCAAAGAAAACTACGCTGGATGTTAGGAAATTGTGTTTATTATATTTGAATGTTTAATGTGTGTGTTTCTTGGTTCTTTTTCAGGAACCGGAGGTGGGACAAATATAAGAGAAATGTAAATTTATTAATATTTGATAAATTTCAAAGAAAACTAATTCGGAAATGCTAAATTTTTTTTTTCTTCAACTATGTTGGGTCTATTATATTTGAATCTAGTGGCCAAAGTCATCCTCTGCATGGCTACCACATGTACTTCAACATGCATTTATTCCCATTCCAACTTGGCAAGGACTACCTTGCTATGCAACACTTGTTAAATAACGACTAAATCTCACATTGTTGTATTATCTAGGACCTTTAAACTTTAAAATTGTACTCCACCAAAGCAAATTTATGTATTGTACTCCACCAAAGCAAATTTATATATTAAATTTAAAGAAAACGTTATATTTACAAATATCGAAAACTGTTTTTCTCTAATGTGTTTTAGAAATTGACCTTTAACTTGACTTCTTGCCCTGCTAAACTTACCCGGGGCCGCTAAACTCTAAAGTTGTACCGGGGCCGCTAAACTGTAAAGTTGTATTGGGGCAAAACAAATTTGTACATTTTAATCAAAGTTTTATGAAAATGTTGTATTTACAAGGCTGTGTTTTCAAAGATGCTTTTGATAAGTTTAGTTTTAAGTTAACTTTGCACTGGTTACAATTATTAAACAAATTTTATATGTAAAATTAAAAAAAAATATAATACTTGTAAATATTTAAAATTGTTGGAAAATATAAGTAAAAATTTCATAGTTGTGTAAATATGTAAAATTTAAAAAATTTATAATATTTGTAAATATTTAAAATTGTTAGAAAATAAAATTAAAATTTTCATATTTGTGTAAATATTTAATATTGTTAAAAATGTGATTAACCTTGCATTTGTGATTAAAAAACAAAGTTTCAAAAAATTAGCATATTTGTTAATATTTAAACTGGTTAAAACAAATATTTAAACTCGTTAGAATACAAATTTAAAACTGTTAAAAAAATGTGATGAACGTTGTATTTATATTTTTTTAATAAACATTTAATTGTACATATTTAAACATATTAAAATAATTATTTAAAACTGTTAGAAAAATGTAACTAAAATTGTATTTGTATTTTAAAAACAAAGTCTCAACAAATTATCATAATATTTAGAACTCTTTGAAATTTTTGATTAAAGTTATACTTTATCATAAAGACTTTTGGTAATTTTAATTAAAATTTAAAGAAAATATCATATTTACAAATATTTAAAAATGTTTTTCAATTTTGCATATTTAATATTTATTCTTTTATAAAATAAATGCAATTTGATTATATATATATATATATATATATATATATATATATAACCAAAATTAAATATTCAAAAGGAGATATTGAACTCTAATATCTTCTTTGAGATTTTGAATAAAAATAATACTTCTTTTTTATTTTGAAGGAAATATTTTATTTCTAATATTATATCTTTGCAGTTTTGAACGAGAATAATACTTCTATGTTGTTTTTACCTTTTCTTACAACAATAATCTTTGCAGTGTGTGATGTGAACCATAATACTTCTCTATGGTTGTGCACCATAGTACTTCTCTATGGTTTCGGTGAGGGGAATTTCTCTACGGTTTTCGAAATGCTCTCTATAATTTTGAATAATTTTTAGTTCTTACTTCGTCCAACCATTGAGCACTTGGGCACATGTTCGTAAATTAGTTATGACTTCTTCAACCAGATGAGCACCTGACACGTGAAATCAGGTGAGTCACTTTTTACTTTGACTCAATTTTAATTTAAAATATATTAACGTGTGAAAATTGAAGAGATTTAAATATATTTTATTTTTTTATCTATTTTTTTAAGGTTAATAAGTAAAAGTTGATTTCAGAGATAATAATTAATATCATTATTATCAATCAAGAAAATTATTTTTCATTTTTAAAATCAATCCAAAATAATAATTGTTACTTTTTTCTCTTCTTTTCAATATGAGCACTCCACCACCTATTCCAAAAACTCGGCATATCAGGAGGAGGCCCCCCAAAATCACCCTAGAGATCCTTTACAATTATATGGAATCATTAGAAAAGATGAGAGAAGAGATAGATGCCAAAATCCAAATAGAGTTAGAATCATTAGAAAAAAGGAGTGAAGAAAGAGACGTAAAACTCCAAATAGACCTAGAGGGAATGGTTGATAAAAAAATTAGACTCTTCAAAGATACCATTCAAACTCAAATAGAGGATAGATTCTTAGGGGTCAAGAGTGAATTACAGACAATGAAGGATAGGATTCAAGAAATGGAAAAACATAAACAATCAACCCAAGACGAAGAGGCTGAAGAAAATCACAACTTGAGAGATAGGATTAAAAAGCTAGAAGAAAAACTAACTAACAATTTGACCCTAAGTAATCTGGAAAACAAATTGGATATCAAACCCATCAAAAAGGAAATGAATAAGCTAATTGAATTGGATCATCAGTGTAATAAAAGAGCCTTGAACCTCATAATTTTTTGTATGAAAGAACAACAAGAGGAGGATACGCTAGCAATAGTAAAAGAAGAATTAAATAATAAATCACAAATTGATACAACTTACCTCATAGAAGCAAAGAGGCTAGGAAAAATAATTGATTACAAAGATAGGTTGATTCATGTCAAAGTAAGTTGTAATGACCATACATATAGCATACTCAGTAAATCTCCAAGCTTAAAAGGGTTAGGAATATTTATAAATGAAGACGTCATTCTCGAAGACCAAGCTGAATTAAGGAAGGAAGTTCAAAAGGTAAAAGAAGCCAGGAAAGAAGGAAAATGGGCAATAATTAGAAATCGAAAAGTTATTGTTAGGGATAGAGATTATAAGGATAATAATAAATAGGAATTTGGGACACTCGAGATCCTTTTTTGGAATTGTTGTGGCTTTCCATGATGCAAAGGTCCTATGATAAGTTAGATCCTGAGTGATATTGATATTATTTGTCTAGTTGAAACTTGGGAGCATGAAGAGTCTAAGGTCCCTGACATAGAAGGATTTGTCTTGTGGTCGGTGTTGAGGAAAAGGTATGGAACACTTTACTCAATCATTTTCAGATCTTGCCTGGCTAGGACAGGATAGTTGGGAATGTCACCCAGGATTTATAGCCTCAAAACATTCACTCAATCCACAATTATTAATTACAAGAACCGAGGCTGATTTTATAATTTACATATGTTGCAATGTGAAATAAAATTCATACAGAGTTGCTGGAATGTATACAGATTTTACAATAAGGTAAACATGGATACCAAAAGCAAAAAGAGGAACTGAGTCATGGAAACACATGTATGAGATAGAACAATAATCTGATTTTATTTCATTCCGAGATACCAAAAGTGTACTTCTCTTTACAAACCCCTGCGAGGGTATGGACCAAAGTCAAATTTAGAGATCTTCGATGGGCACCATACAAAAAGACTCTGACAGTAAAGTAAAACTGAAATTAATAATTTGGATCGGCTTGCCACAAACTGCTGCCATTTTGACTCTGCAAGATATCCTTTATCATCCATGAAAATTAATTCACAAAAAGACAAGAATACACAGAATATCAAGAATAAATCAACACCTCTAAAACAAGTGGCTGAAAAGTATGGTTCAGTCTTGAACCTTGTTGTCTACAATAAGACCCTGCTGTCAACAAGAGGATTAGGTTTTCGAGTAAACTCACAAATGAATGAAAACTGAAACTATCTCATTTAACTAAAGAGAAAACCTTAGTCTTGTTTTTCTCCTTCTATTCTCCCCTTGTCTCTTCATCCAATTGAGTTGTCATCCTTTCCCAATCAGTTGAAGTAGTTCAACTACCTTCTTTAGTTAAGTTAAATTAACTTAACAAATTAATTTAGGAGAAACAAATAATAATAATATAAAAATAAGAGTCTTAATTAATAATAACTAAATAGGTGGGACCCCTTGTGACTCCCATCAATTCTTCTTGTCAATCATCAATACAAAGTCCCAAAACTAACCATTTAGACCATATAACACCCTTGTAGCTCCTTTGGATATTTTTTAAACTGAATATTAAATATCAACAATAATTTATATCATATCCCAAAAAGTGAATATATCCACATTATCCACAAAATATCCAAAAATAAGGCTTGCTATCTAAAATATGTTGAAAACCATTAAACATTGTCCTCATCACTAGAAATCATAAAGATAAGCATTTAAAAACCATCTATTTTACGAGGCATATTTCCTTTTCTCGTTGCTGTCTCCCTTAGAATTTTCTGAAGTAACCCTTGGTTGATTAGACCTTTAGGGATGTATGGCGTTGATTACATGGGAACATTCATCCTTAAAGTGGACTCAAGAAGACGTAGATTTAGAGGAATCAGTGGATGGGATAGAGGGGGAGGCCGCTGATTTTCCTTTATCAAGTATTAGTTGCGGGATGTCAAATTTTAATCTCTTGTTGGCGTGGGAAGCTTGCACTGGAGAGGCAGCATGGGTGAATTTTGTTCGACAACACAGGTATTCCAACAGAGGACGAACACCTTCAGTAACCACTCACATAACCAGATCAAAGATCAACACACCGATGTTTTCACATGGTAAAACCCCTACGGGGAAACATCCACGGCCCCAACCAACGTGACCACTTGGAGCAGTTTATTAATGCAAAATAAAAATATTACATAGAGATTTTACAAGAGACTTTCTCACAATCGATCATTGAGAAATGATCCTCCATTCTCTTAAAATAGATATCATGGACCAATCGGGTGTTAAGCCACATATCAATGGTCGTTAAGATCGAGGAGAGTATGAATCGTCAGATCATTCTATGTCGAGAACATATAGTGACCGTCAGATTTCCTAACTACAAATGCATACTAATGCATACTAAGAAACACACTAAGAAACACACTTTTACCTAATGACACATTAGACCAAGTAGATCTTAACTAACTCCTAAGTGTCTAAATATCCTAACATCCCCCCTTAAGAACAACTTGGGATAGGATTGAAGGATTTACAATGTTGACACAATAGGAGAAGGAAGGAGGCATTAGAGCCTATCCCCCCTTAATGACAACTTCATGAACTCCTAACGTAGATCGAAGTTTGGAAAACTTCTCTTCTGTAAGAGACTTTGTGAAAATGTCTGCAACTTGATCGTCTGTAGGGAAAAAGAGAACTTCAATAACTTGATCATGAATGAGTTTTCTGATGAAGTTCATGTATAGCTCGATGTGATTGTTGCGTTGATGTTAAACTGGGTCTTTGGCGATCTTGTTGGCACTCTGATTATCGCACCAAAGGCTGGTTAGATGTTGTTTCTCAAATCCAAACTCTGAAAGGATCTGTCGAAGCCACAAGGCTTCCTGACTTGCATTTACCGTTGCTCGGTACTCTGCTTTTGCTGAAGAAAGTGCAATAGCCTGTTGTTTCTTATAGGCCTAAGTGACAGGTCTTGAACCAAGGCTGAAAACATAACCTGCAGTAGACTTCTGATCATTAGGGTTGCCAGCCCAATCTGAATCAGTGAAACCAACCAATAAAGGAGTCCCCCCTGAGTTGTAATGTATCCCGAACTGAATTGTACCACAGACATAGCGAAGTATCCTTTTAGCTTCTTTCCAATGGCTTTCATGGGGTGTTTTCATATACTGGGCAACAAGGCCAACAACAAAGGAAAGATTAGGACGTGTATGAGTCAAGTATAAGAGGCTACCAACTAACTGATGATACAAGGTGGCATCAACTTCAGGAGAAGTATAGGTGGCAATAAGCTTGACTCCAGACTGGAAGGGAGAAGGGGTTGGTTTACAATCATCCATGTGAAAGTGACGAAGAAGGTCACAATCATACTTAGACTGGCAAAGAAAAATTCCTTCATTGGTTTGCAAAACTTGGAGGCCAAGGAAATAGTGAAAAAAACCTAAGTTTATCATTTCAAAGTTCTTCTTAAGGTTGGTTTTCACATGGTTTAAAAGTTTTGAGTCACTAGTAGTAAGGATAAGGTCATCAACATAAAGGACAAGGATTATGAGATGTCTTCCTACTTTCTTGGTATAGACATTAGGATCAGAATGACATCTAGAGAATCCGGTGTCAATAAGAAAGTTGTCCATTTTGGCATACCAAGCTCGGGGAGCTTGCTTAAGACCATAAAGATATTTATTAAGGTGGCGAACAAGGCTAGAGTCATTCTGGACATAGCCAAGAGGCTATTCCATGTAGATTTCTTCTTTCAAATCACCATGCAAGAAGGCAGATTTAACATCCATCTGATGGACCTCCCATTTATGCGAGGCAACAAGGGAAAGAACAAGGTGTATGGAATTCATTTTGGCTACAGGGGCAAAGGTTTCATTATAGTCAATTCCTTCAACTTGGGAAAATCCTTTAGCAAATAACCGAGCCTTTTGTCTTTCAACACTTCCATCTGATGCATACTTAGTTCTGTAGACCCATTTAGATCTGACAATTTTTCTTCCTTTTGGAAGAGGTACAAGATCCCAAGTATCGTTGGCCATTAAAGAACGATACTCTTCATTCATTGTTGTATCCCAATTTGGATGACCTGAAGCTTCTGCAAATATCTCTGGATCATGAGTCTCTGAAACTTGAGCCAAAATATAAGAGGCTCGATGGAACTGTGAACGTGTTCAACGTTGATCTGAAGTATCACCGACAAGACCACCAACTGCTTCTCGTGTTGAACGGACCCATCTCGGAAGCGGTGGAAATGGTGCTGGTTCAGGTTCAAAGGACTCATCTAGAGGAAGGTGAGCAGGCAGAGGTGGATTTTCATCCTCACTGTCATCATCTAAAGAAGAAACTAGAATAGGAACAGAAGAAGGAACAAACATCGAAGATGGATCGCAGGCCAAAGAAGGCACAACCACCGAATTAGGCTCACAGGCCAAGAGATTTTCATCAAATTTAACATCTCTTCTAATAATAATTTCATTACAATGTGGTTGAAGAATTCTATCACCTTTGACATCTTCAAAATAACCAACAAATATACACTTCTCACTTTTAGGCTGCAATGCTTTCCTTTTCTCATCAGGAATGTGAGCCCATGCTATACTGCCAAATACACGAAAGTGACTTACATATGGTTTAATTTTAGTCCAATCTTCTTCCAGTGTTATATTTTTAAGAGCCTTTGTGGGAGTGCGATTGACTATGTAATTTACATAGTTGATTTCTTCCACCCAATACTTTAGACTTAATCCCTTAGATTGGATCATACAATTAGCCATTTATTTTAATGTGTGGTTCTTTCTCTTAGAAACACCATTTTGTTGTGGTGTATATGGAACAGTGTGTTGCATTTGGATGCCCTGTGTAGTGCATTAACTTGTAAAATTATTGTTCACATATTCGCCTCCATTATCTGTTCTTAACTTTTGAATTTGATGTCCAGATTTCTTTTCTACAAGGGCCTTGTAGGCCAAAAACTTGTCAAAAACTTCCCTCTTAAGTTTTAAGAAGTAAACCCAAGTACGTCTAGAAAAATCATCAATGAAAGTTAAGAAACACTTGCACCCAGAAAAGGAAGGGGAAGAAAATGGACCACACAAATCACTATGAACAAGCTGCAAAGGGCCCAAAGTGTGCCAAGAGGCACGTTTGTAAAAATTGTCCCTATGATGTTTGCCGAGAACACAATCGACACAAACACCATCTCTGCATGAAACAGGAGAAAGACCAGTCACCATCTGTTGATTAAATAGTTGTTGCAATGAGCGATAGTTTAGATGACCAAACCGTTGATGCCAAAGTTTGCTCAAGTCATCGCTATGAGCAACAAAAACTGATGAAAAAGATGATGACCTAAAGTTGTCAAACTTGTACAACTTGGTAATATCATCAGCAATTCCAGTTGCAAGAACATGCTTAGGATATTTTAGATCCTTGATTACAACTTGGTGAGGTGAAAACTCTACGATTTTACCTTCACCTGAATGAGTGATTTGATAGATTGATAGAAGGTTACAAGAAAGACTTGAAACACATAATACATCATTGAAATGACCATTATCTACTTGAATTGTTCCCGATCCTACAACACTAAGAGATCTATCATCACCAACAAATATTTTCTTGGTGTTACATTCATTTAGAGAAGAAAATATGGCTTTATCCTTAGCCATATGATAAGATGCTCCTAAATCAATAAGCCACTCATTAGAAGAAAAAGTAGAAGTTGTGTTTAAGGAGAAACCAAAAGCGGAAAGTGCATGTCCATGAGAAGAAGAATAAGTAGTAGAATCAATACCGATGTTGTGCTTTTTCATCGCTGCTTCTAAAGATGCCATCTTCTTGAAACATTGAGACTCATCATGACCATCTTTATCACAAAAGTTGCAATGTCTGTCAGTCTTATTATTTTTATATTTTTCTCCTTTGTCACCATTAGGAGCTGAAGCTGTCTGAGCGGGTTTGGGATCCTTATGTTGCTTGTTGTTGTAGCGAGGATGCTGCTTCTTGGGATACTTGGGTTTATCTTTTTGTTGGGAAACTAAGGCTTTGTTGGAGGTACCTGTAGTGTTGATCACTCCAAGTTGTACATGTTTATATTCCTCTCTAATCAAAGCATCACAAAGGAATCAAGAGTGGTTTTTTCATAAGCTTTCCCTAGAGCCTCTCTCATGGCATAAAAGGTAGATACAAACATAAAATATGCACTACCTAGCTTAGAAAGAATAAGATAGATGAAACTCTCTTCCTCCATTTTTATCTTACATTCTTCACATAAAATTCTGAGTGTTTTAAACTTAGATAGATAGTCTCCAAGGCAAGAAAAATCACTTGGACTCAAGGTTAGTACTTGATTTGCTAATTGTTGTGCTTGAATAATATTGATTTTACCAAACACAGATTCAATCTTTTCCCAATCTTCTTCGGGGTCATCAATTTCTTGAAGGTGGTACCTTAAATCAGGAGAGATGGACATTTCGATTAGTCCACGTGCTTCATCACTCCTATTAGCCCATTTTACTTTCTTATTGTCATCAGTGGGTGATTTTTCCTTTCCCAAGGTAATCCAGTACAAGCCTTTACTTCTTAATAAATCTTCCATATGAGATTTCCATTGGAAGTAGTTGGTGCTGGTAAGCAAAAGATTACTTGTAGAAGCCATATTAAATATGCATATAATATGGATTTAAAAACTAAAACTAATGATCTGGATGGAAAGAGCTCCAAAAATTATGCGGTTTTAAAAAAGAAACGGCACTAAAAATGGACTTCGGATGTGAGAGTTATGCCATTTTCAAAAAAAACATAAATGGTAACCAATTGACCATGTGATAGTGTAAGCTGCTTTATGAAGTGACCCACTTTTATAAAGAGAAGTGGGGATCACTTTTACAATGAAGTTACTTTATAACACAAAAGCTGCATGCAAAATAAATAACTTTAAAATAAAATATTAAAACTATTTATAGTGATTCACTTTTATACTTGAAGTGAAATACACTTTACAATTTTAGCATGAACTTTTTCAAAAAAAGTAACAAAAGAGAGACTTGAACTCAATACCTCTTACTTAATAAGGCAACGTTTAACCAAATGATCTAGAAAAACATATTGTAATGTTCATAAGGAGGATTGTTGTTGTTGTTTTTGTTGTTGAAGACAGCCTTGGAGAACGTGTTAAAAAAAAACTCTTCACACATGAAAAAAATTTCGCTTCTCGACGACAACAAGGGTTAGATCTCGGTTAGCTTACCTGGAAGATGCACCTTTTCCTATCTATTTCTGATTTTCTAAGATCGCACAAGGCGCAGGGAAAAGAGAATACACATATATAAAAGAGTAGCAACCCAGAAATAAATAATACAAAACTGAAATAAAACCAAAATACTACTCTGCAAAAAAAATTTAAAATGCGTATTCAAGCTTTATACCTCCGGATTTGACTGTAATGGCCGTATCTTGGGAAAAAAAAACTTTTTTGAGTGAAATGGAAAGTGTTTCTGAATGAAACAAGTGCTCCAGATGCAATGGAATGGTCCTCTTAGCCCAGAAATGTACGAAAAATTACAGAAAATGGAGATGAGGCAACTCGGCTTCACGATCTCGATCTACAACAGGATCGGGTCTTCAAATAGGCTCTGATACCATGTTTGAAAACACAAGTATTCCAACAGAGGATGAAAAAATTCAATAACCACTCACATAACCATATCAAAGATCAACACATCGATGTTTTCACGTGGTAAAACCCTACGGGGAAACATCCACTGCCCCAACCAACGCGACCACTTGGAGTAGTTTATTAATGCAAAAGAAAAAGATTACATAGAGATTTTAAAAGAGAGTTTCTCAGAATCGATCATCAACAAATGACCCTCCATGCTCTTTAAATAGAGATCATGGACCAATCGGGTGTTAAGCCACAGATCAATGGCCGTTAAGATTGAGGAGAGTATGAACTGTCAGATCACTCTATGTCGGGAACATATCGTGACCACCAGATTTCCTAACTAAAAATGGATACTAATGCACACTAAGAAACACACTTTTACCTAATGACACATTAGACCAATTAGATCTTAACTAACTCCTAAGTGTCTAAATATCCTAACAACTTTTTCATTAGAATTGACTGGAGGTGGTGGTGGGAGTGGTAGTGAGACGGTGGGCCAACCACGACGATGAGAAGCAGGATGGTTGACAATTTAATTCCAACCATCATTTACGGGAGGCTCAGGCTGCATAGAAACATGTGGGGGTATAGGGATTCCAGAAAAAATTGTAGGCTACTCGAAAGGGGGTCTTTATGGTTGAGGGTGCAGTATCCCATGGCCAACCCAATTAAAGAACCCATCTTGGAACAATTGGTTCAATTCTTGTGGGTCAACATCAAAATTGATAGAAAATCTAGGCCTCCTATGGCCTCGATTCCAATTTTCCCTGCCTCTGTTATTTCGACCATTGCTGCCTCTACTGAAAGAGCACATCATGTAGAAAAAATTTGTCAGTATGAAGCTCCTAATAAACCATACATGAAACTCTTCTTACATCAAAATTTGGCTCTAAAATTAACACGAGATATATGAAAATCCATCCATAACACATCATTTATTAATTTCCATGTGAACAGGGAATGATAGGGTTCATGGGAAATATGGAGGGAGTGTAATTAGTGAAACAATGGTATCATGGAGGGGATCAATATATGAATAATGTTCAACAATTAGTAAAACAATTAATTGTGTATATAAAAATATCAAGAATATCAGTCTTCAATCCTTGCTATATTCACTTCCCTTTCTCTCCACATAGACTCCTCTTTTAAAATTAATATCACAGAACAAGGATGAATAAGTGAAATCGAGATCGTGGAGGGAGTGTAATTAGCAAAAAATGATAGAATGGTGGGGAAAACTTACAGATATTGTTCAAATGAAAAATCAAACCATGCTATCTCTGATGAAAACTTGCAAACACAATATCCTTTTGTTCAAAATTTTAAATTTTAAACAATACTTTGTTTCCAAACAATAACCCAAAGCTGATGCTTCCTTAACAAAATTGCTCACTAGCCTTCGAAACTGTATTGCACAGTAATCGATGTGATATGCCCATAATTGTATTTAACCAAAATAACCATAATAACAATACTGCCATTACATAATAGAATCAAAACGAGCAACATCATAATCGCTATAGGAAATACCACAACAGTCTTGGAGTGGACAAGTCACAACTCATAATACCAACCCACAGGATCCCATGAATAGGGTCCCATTGCAAGAACAATACTCCCATCACATTTTGGGTAAGCAACATTTTCACAATAGTGAATAGGGTTCGATGTATAACAGTGGCAGTAAGTGGAAGAAGAGAGAGGGATAAACAACTTGAGGGTTTGGATGGTACAAAGAGCATAAGGTTATTGCATAGGTTCCTCACATTAATAGTCACAGAGTTGAGGTTATAGCGCAGGTGTCTTGACATACATGAGTGTTCACAAAACCCCAGAGGTAAGGTAGGGAAAACCCATTTTCAAATAGGGAGGAAAACCCAAATGAATAACCAAAGGCAAAGCAGGCCCAACAACACTCTTTTTTTGAGCAAAAAACATGAACAGTTACACACATCAAAGACACGCATGACCTTCCTTTTTTAAAATGCCAATAGTCTTAGACTAACCACCAAAGGAAACCAAAGTTTTCAAACAACCAATACACAGTCCGAAAACATCGTGACAACTTGAGAAATAAACAAACCACAAGCAACAAGAGCCAACACTTGATTTAAGAGCAGAGCGAAGTTCATCGATGGAGAAGTAATAAAAAACCCATACCTTGAAAAGATTGTGTAAGGAGAAATGACCAGGTTGTATACCTCCTCCACGATCGAGCAAGGCAGAACATCATCAACTAACAAAGCACAATGAAAATGACTAGGGTGGCGAGCTCTAGGTGATTAAGAGTGACGTGCATTTACTGCATGTCACTTCTCCCTTGGCATTCATTCATGGCTAGTACGAGCCAAGTGCACTATACAAATCACATTCCATTAGCATCCCCATTGATTAACGCAAACCCATTATCCCAAAGTTTGCATAGACTCCAATTTAAAAATGCGCCAACCTTTGCCACCATCCTATTTAGCATATGCCTATTTGATAGGAATACAACTAATATTGCCATCAAAACAATGCACACCACAATTGTAGCAAGAGTTGCAGTGGTCACCCATATACAATATAGTCCATATAAAATCAAAATCAAACTGGAGTGTTATTCCTTCACCCATTAAAGCAGCATATCACATTTTGCGAGAGGTAATCAAGACCCCATTCTTTCTTGTTTTAACCATCTTGCCCATAATTTATCATCATAAGAATTTTAACCATGATTTGAAGCAAACAAGCTATATCATCTATATCACAACCAACATATAGGCAAAAAAATTATAAGTGTCACGTCTCCGTCATAGTGCCATAAGTCAAACAAGGGGTCCCACCTACTAGTATATTATTAATATAATTTAAATAATAAAGCTTCACAATCATTTGCGAGCATGGTATCCAATGTTGCGCTTTTAAGCATCAACAAACTGGTGACTCCACAGGAAATTTGTTTCCAATAGATTAAGAACTTAGAATGTCTAGTTTCGTAGACCGGTGAATCATAGATCAAGGAATCATTTACTATAATGATTATGAAACATGGGGAGTGAGGCGTTTTAAGGGAAACAATGATACAAGATTTTGGAATAACTCATGAAAAGTGGCATGTATGAGGGGGTTTGGCCCTATACGCGTAACATTTGGTCAGTCTCGATCACATTGTTTCCTCAATTTTCAAGGATAAATTTTCTGGTATGCCCTCTTGGATCTCAGGATGGAGAGGAGAAAGGGATAGCAAAAAATAGGGAAGAAGACCAAATCATCTATCTTACAATAGCACTGAAAGAAGAAATCAATTTCAACGATGTCTACAAGGAGGACATCATGATAGTTGTGTAAATTAATTATTATTGATCAACAATGTTGGACTACTGAGAGGGGGGGTGAATCAATAATAGAGCAATTTAATCCTTTTTAACCATATAATCCAATTGTTATATCAATGTATCATTATCATCCAATAATTGCAGAGTAAATAAACAATGAAAAAATGAACAATCATACACATACACAGTACACCAGTGTTTTACGTGGAAACCCAAAGCGGGAAAAAAACACATAATGCTTTATCTTATATGTCTTGAAGAATTACATTCATTGGAAGCACCAACTTCCTTTGTTTTCCAGCTGCAACTGGAAGGAGGCTCCAACCCCCTAGTTTCTCAGGGTACAACCTGAGGGAAGCTCCAACTCCCCAATTCTCTGGCTACAA
>SNQJ01S0043621.1:56854-84765 GCA_010110895.2 Picea sitchensis
TGCAGTATGAAAGGAAGTGTTATACCACCATTCTGCCAAGGGTAACCATTTGAACCATTGTGTTTGTTTATCAGAGACAAAGCAACGAAGGTAGCCTTCTAGACATTTTTTCACTATATCGGTTTGTCCATCAAATTGAGGGTGATAGGATGAGCTATGAGCCAATTGAGTACCCAAACAAGAAAATAATTATGTCCAAAAATGTCCAGTGAAGATGGGATCATTGTCACTTACAATAATCTTTGGGCTACCATGTAGATTTTGAACTTTCTCCATGAATGTGGTGCAACTGTACTAGCTTTGAAGAGATGAGAGAGTGCACAAAAGTGTGCATACTTGGTCAGTCTATCAACAATCACCATGATGACACTCTTTTCTTCATACTTCGGTAACCCTGTGATGAAGTCCATGGAAACCTCCTCCCAGCGCTGACTTGGGATGGCTAGTGGTTGTAAAATACCTAGGGTCTTAATTTTTTCCACCTTATTTTGTTGGCAAACCAAACATTCTGCCACAAACCTTTGAACATCAGTTTTAAGGCCATCCCAAAAAAAATGTTTCTTGACTCTATGGTAGGTTTTCAAAAATCTCAAGTGCCCTCCTACTGGAGAGGTGTGCAATTCCAATAGTACCTTTTGTTTGAGTTGGGAGTTGTTACATAAATATAAGCAATATTTGTACCATAGTGAATCATTTTTCCATGTAAATGTATCTGATGCACTGGAATCCTGTTGCAACCTATGAATGAGAGTCCACACATTTTCATCATTCTTCCATTCATCCCTTGCTTCAATTATCCAATCGGGTTGGATGATCAAGATATCACAGAGAAGGGCCTCAACATCTTCATCCTTTCTTGAGAGTGCATCTGCCATAACATTTTTCTTCCCCTTTTTATAGATGATTTCAAAATCATAACCCAATATCTTGGTTACCCATTTTTGTTGTTCTTCTAAAGATAGTCTTTGTTCCAAGAAGTATTTAAGAATATCATGAACTGTTTTGACCTTGAAGTGCCTACCTATTAGGTAAGGATGTCATTTATTCAATGCATGTAGTATTAACATCATTTCCTTCTCATAAATGGGTTTGTGTAAGTCCTTTCCCTTGAGTGTTCAACTTTCAAAAGCCAGGGGCCTTCCTTCTTGCATTAGGAAAGCACTGATTCCATTTCCCGAGGCATCACATTCCACAATAAAGATTTTTTTGAAGTCTGGAGTGGTCAAGACAGGATATTTTCACATCACCTCTTTAAGTTTTTTAAAAGCTTTAGTTGCCTCTGGAGTCCATGAAAATGCATCCTTCTTAGTTAGTGTCGTTAAAGGTGTTGCTATTCTTCCGTGAAAATTGTTCAAGTGACAAGTGATTTGTGAGAACAAAGCCATCGATACCATACAAATTGATTGGGTTCTAAATATAAAGAAGCAATTCGTACCTTTTGTGTATGTGTCACATTATGTAGATCAAATAATTGTTCCATATGAAGTAGCCATGTGATTGGGTCCTTGCCATCAAACTTCCTCATATCGATCTTAGGAACGTGGTTTCTCTTCAACCCAAAGTTGGAGTTTCTCCATTCTTGATTCACCTTCCTTGTGTCCTCATCATGAATTTCATGGGATACATTTTCACTTTCAAGTGTCCTCTCTATTAGGAATTTTTTCAATCCTTCCATGATCTCCCCTTTTAAAGCATCCATCTTAGTATTTATTGCCTCAAACTTAGTTTCTGTTGAATCCATCATCTCTTGTAGTTCATCTTTTGTTACTGTCTTATTTTGTAAATCATTTATGTCCCTACACATTTCTTCACCTTCATCAAGTGTCCAAGTAGGATTGTTTGGAGACTTATTTGGTGTAGAAGTTCCCTTTTTTGGTGGCATGTTGGCCAAGTATCACTTTAAACCTTGATTTTGAGGTGGTTTTGCTAGACAATCTTCCTTTTATTGTATTTCCAAAATTTCGGCCCTTTTGAGTATGAAATTTTATTTTTTATAGGTCTCTGATATTTCTTCTCTTCAATGCCACAGGTCTAATAAAAATTGGATGTGTCAAGTGGAATTTACGGTAACTTCCCACAACTTGCTGATTTTTGGCCTTTCCAGGAGATCTCACTTGTATAGCGTGCCCCGCACAAAATAATTGATATACAATTCTGAAACTCGTACCAAAACTACTAAGGTCTGTCTACTATCCAATTCAACTAGTCTCACTCAATTTGGATACTCTAGAAATAATTTATGATTGTTTTACCCGGAACACCTTCTTGAGACTAGTCAATAGGACTAGTCAGATACCCTATCTTCCACAGGGTGTATCTACAAATTTATGATGACCCGGAAGATGAAATTTCTACCACAGATACCTTACTAATTTCTGAGAATAGCCTCCAGCTTTCAGGGTCTGAAACATTATAGAAAAACTTTTATAGTGAAAATTTTACAATGACTCAATTCAGGATGATTCCAGAACCCTATCTTACAAAGGTTGTATCTCTGAAAGTATAAGGCCTCAGGTGCTGAATTTTTAACCCAACGTACCTTTATCCATATACTAAATATCTTCCAATCCATTCCTTTTGAATCATTGTATACAAAAATTTATAGCAAAAATTCCACGGTGTCTCAGATGTAGCAGCAAAACCCCAAGACCTTGAGCTCTGATACCATATGTTAAGAACCAAATATCAATATAGCATAGAAAAACCTCAAAATAAGTACTCAACGCCTTGAAAAAGAAATAATTTCAGATAATAAGCCTCTTCAAGGGGGAAACCTCCTTTTACCCCACATAAATGTTCAAGTACAAGATGATTCCAAATGAAAATGTCTCCTTGGTATATATAGGAGACTAGGAGGTATAATTATAACTAATGGAATACAACCGATATAAATAAAACAACATTACTAATGTAATATGCCCCAATTAAGGGGTAATGAGCCAATATTAGGGCTTAACACCTCCCCCTCTAGCCCATCCACTAATTCCTCTAAATATGTGTCTTATCGACTCCACTTGAAGGATGATTGTTCCCGTGTAATCAACATCATACAACCCCAAGGGTCTAATCAACCACTAGCTACTGCAGAAAATTCTAAGAGAGACAACAACGAGAAAAGGAAATATGCCTTGCAAAATAGAAAATACGGTTTTTAAATGCTCATTTTTATGATTTTCAGTGATGAGGACAATGTTTAATGGGTTTCAGCATATTTTGGACAAGAAGCCTTATTTTTGGATATTTTGTGGATAATGTGGATATATATTTTTTTTGGGATATGATATAAATTATTGTTGATATTTAATATTTAGTTTAAAAGATATACAAGGGAGATACAAGGGTGTTATATGGTCTAAATGGTTATTTTTGGTACTTTGTATTGATGATTGGCAATAAGAATTGATGGGAGTCACAGGGGGTCCCACCTATTTAGTTATTATTAATTAAGACTCTTATTTTTATATTATTATTGTTTATTTCTCCTAAATTAATTTGTTAAGTTAATTTAACTTAACTAAAGAAATTAGTTGAACTACTTCAAATGATTGGGAAAGGATAAAATCTCAATTGGATGAAGAGACAAGGGGAGAATAGAAGGAGAAAAACAAGACTAAGGTTTGCTCTTTAGTTAAATAAGATAGTTTCAGTTTTCATTCAATTCCGAGCTTACTCGAAAGCCTAATCCTCTTGTTGACAACATGGTCTTATTGTAGACAACAAGATTCAAGACTGAACCATAGTTTTAAGCTACTTGTTTTAGAGGTGTTGATTCATCCGTGATAGTTTGTGTATTCTTGTCTATTTGTGAATTAATTTTCATGGATGATAAAGGATATCTTGCAGAGTCAAAATGGAAGTAGTTTGTGGCAAGCTGATCCAAATTATTAATTTCAGTTTTACTTTACCGTCAAAGTCTTTTTTTATGGTGCCCATCGCAGATCTCTAAATCTGACTTTGGTCCATACCCTCGTAGGGTTTTGTAAAGATGAGTACACTTTTGGTATCTTGGAATGAAATAAAATCAGATTATTGTTCTGTCACATACATGTGTTTCCATGACTTGGTTCCTCTTTTCACTTTTGGTATCCATATTTAATTTATTGTAAAATCTGTATACATTCTAGCAACTTTGTATAAATTTTATTTCACATTGCAACATATATAAATTATAAAATCAGCCTCGGTCCTTGTAATTAATACTTGTAGATTGAGTGAATGTTTTGAGGCTATAAATCCCAGGTGACATTCCCAACTATCCTATCCTAGCCACAAAAGATATGAAAATGATTGAGTAAGGTGTTTCATACCTTTTCCTCAACATTTATTTGTCGACCATACTGGGGAGATATTCCATATCTCTCTGGTTGATTGTATTCATGATTATCTTTGAATCTTTCTGGTTTTTTTTTTATATTCTCTTGACTGATTTTTCTCATGACAATACCTTCTACAAGGCAACCCAATATTGAACACAGTCTTAAAGACCAAACCAACATTACCTTGACTTTATTCAATACTATTCTAGAAACTGCTAATACCCGGGTTGAGCTTGATTTCTCGTGGCAAGTAATTGAACAAGATATAAGTATCCATGAACACTGGGAGTCCAGACAAAGGAAGCCTATAAATCATTCGTAGCCTTCATTTTCCTAAAATTTTGATCTTCTTTTTCATTACCTTAAACCATCGCATTTCTAGAAGAAGAAGAGGATTGTCCCCTGAAGCTACTCCTATCATTGAAATAGGAAGAAAGAAATCCATTTTATCGACCGAAGAAAGCACTCTAAGGAGAACCTTGTCTGATTCTTCCAGTTCACCTTTTTTACCCTTACCTATCACTTTCAAAATGACATCTATGGGTAGTGCTAGTGGTGTTGGAGGTGCTTCATCATCCAAACCCTAGGCCTCGTCGGTAATTGGTAGTCTATATAGTCATCAAGCTCCTATCCAATCTTCTACCAACCCTGCTAAAGTTATAAAAAAATATGGGTTTTTTTCAGTTTGAGGAAGATGCTATGACCACCCCATGGCATGTATATTCTCCCTTGAATCTAGCACCCACTACTTGACCATTACCCAAGTTTAAGGAGAATCTTCCTAAGTTCTTGGGAAATAATATTGTCTCTACAAATGAACATCTAATGTCATTTTCCAGTGCTTGTCATAATATCAGAGCTAATGATAATGATACATGCATCCACTTATTTTTTAGCTCCCTTGAAGGGAAAGCAACAACTGACTTCTTTGACCTTCCTCCAAAGATCCTTTCCACTTGGGAAGAGTTGGTTTATTGGTTCAAGTCCACTTATGGACAAACTAAGAGCCCAACTGAACAGTTAAGGGAATATAATAATATTTCTTACAAAGATGGCGAGAATATTAAGTCCTTTAACCTCTGCTTCATTAAATTATACAATCAAATCCCTGAACTAATTCGTCCCCAAAACCAAGCCGCTTTCATGCATTACTATAATGCACTTCCCTCTCCTTATAATCATAGGTTGAAAGAAAAGGTTATTGAAAATCTTGGCTCCATTGTCCATACTTGCCTGGAGTACGAAGAACAACTAGAAAGAACAGGTCTCCCTAAAGGAGACTCAGTCAAACAAATAAATATGTCTTCCCTCCTACAACTTGTGCAAGATATGAACAATCGAATGATAGCCTGTGAACGAAAGGGGAATGATCCCTCACTTACTCCTGGGGCATCTTATTCATCCACAATGACTTTTAGGAATACAAATGAAAACAATTATCAGCCCAAGGCCATTATGTATTGCAGTTGGTGTAACTTATGTGAAGAAAATCATGAAGAAAGCACTTGTGAAGTTAAGAAGAGTGCTAGAGATAAAATATTTGGCAAGAAGCCTGAAACCACTATCGTTTTTCTAGATTGGGTAGAAATGGAAGATGTTATTATCATAAATACTAGGAATAAATATTATGCCCCTAAAGGGAAATATGACCCTCCTCGTGCTTCTTCCACTCTAGCCTAATCTTCACAAGGTACTAATTCACAAACTGTCAAGGTTCCTGAGAGTCAAGGAGTTCCTTCCCTTCTTCCTTCTTCCAAGTATAACATTCTTAACCAATTGGCTAATATCAAGGCCGATGATACTCTTTTGGACATGGTTGTCGTCCCTGAACAACAAAAGCATCTCAAGAATTTTATAGAAGGAAAAGTTTCCACCCTAGTCAATCTTTCTGAAGAGGCAAAAGAAGAGGATTCCACTGTAAATAAGATAGGTGTAAATAAGTTTAGACACCCTGTAAAAAACCCTCCATTTTTCATTTCTGTCCAAATTATGGACAAGATATCCCATTGTTTCCAAATTGATGTTAGTTCGGGTCCAAGTGTAATGTCAAAAATCATTATGGAAGAGCTAGTCTTATCATGTACCAATGAAAATTCTAGAAACATGCTCTCCTATGAAATTTGCAGCAGTCAACAATAGGTGAAATCAAAGACGTAACTTTAGTTCTATGTGCACATCCAAAAATAAGGACAACCCTTAGCATCCAAGTAATCGACATTCCAGTAAGAAACTATTCTATTATGCTAGGAAGAGACCGGAAAGACCTAATAGGTGGATATCGCTTTCTTGATGGGACACACTTTTCTATTCCCTGGAATGGAAAGAATATCATAGTCCTAAGTGAAGGAAGAATTTCACCATACATAGAGAGTATTCCTCAATCGAATGTAAATTATCTTGAGGAAGACTTAGGGGTATACTCTATCTTTCTTGATGAGGGTGACACAACTTTAGAACAAAATGATTTAGAAGATGATATGTGGCACATGCATTTAGATGGCTCATGTTCAAATGAAGGTAGTGGAGATGGAATTATATTGTACTCACCTGTAGGTAAAATCCATAAATTTTCTTATAGGTTAGAGTTTTATTGCATGAACTATGTCACTAAATTTGAAGCCTTACTGTTATGCATCGAAAATTCTTATAACCTTGGTTGTGGCCACCTTACAATTTTTGGCAATTTTGAACTTGTTGTAAACCTTGTGCATAAAATCTATTCTCCTAGAAATAAGTTGATGAAATTCTATACCCAAGTTGTTTGGGTTCTTATCATGAATATGATATCATTTAACATCACTCATGTTAAGAGGGAACTTAATTCAATGGTTGATAGGTTAGTTGTATTTGCGGCATCTCCTACTCAACAACTTCTACCTCAAAGGCTTGATTGTACTTTTAAAATCTTTATATCATCCTCACATTCCAGATAATGTAGAATCGTGGAATGTTTTCCCTAGTGATGAAAGCATTTGTTCTTTCATGCAAAATGAACCATTTAAGCCTAAGGAAATCATATCTATGGAAGATGATAGATTTCTAAAGGGATTGACTCCTCTTGAGAGTTCATTTTTGCCGAGTGATGTGAGAAATAAAGAAACACGTAAGGAAGAGGAGTTGAAAAGGAAAGTGGATGATACGATTTCCTTGAGCCTTGGAACCTCCGAATCTCCAAAGATGGTTAAACTAGGTGCCCAATGTTCCAACGAAGAAAAGGTGAAATTCACAGAACTACTAAGTGAATTTCAAGATGTTTTTGCATGGTCATATGAGGATCTTCGTGGTTTTGATCCTGCTCTTATACAACATGCCATTCCTATCAAGGAAGGGATAAGACCAGTGAGGCAAAAACAAAGACCCATTAACCCCGCACTTGAGGCTAATATTAGAAAAGAGTTGGAAAATATTTTGAAAGATGGTATAATATTTCCAGTTAAATATTCTAAGTGGGTTTCAAAATCGGTTCCTGTTAGAAAAACAACTAGTCATATTCGATTATGCATTGATTTTCACGCATTAAATAGAGCAAGCATTAAAGATCATTTTCCTCTCCCTAATATGGAAATTATTTTGCAACAAGTTGCAGGGTCACAAATGACGTTCTTACTTGACGGTTTCTCCGGATATAATCAAATCAAGGTAAAAATGAATGATAGATACAAAACCACCTTTACTACACGATGGGGCACATTTTCTTATGAACGCATGCTTTTGTCTTGTCTAATGCAAGTGCCACTTTCTAGAGAGATATACAAATAACTTTTGACGATTTGATCAGTAATATTATCTAGGTTTATCTTGATGATTTGACAATCTATTACAGGAATCAATCGGATCACTTTGGTCATCTCAAAAAAGTTCTCATGCGATGCAGAAAATTTGGCATTTCCTTAAACCCTTCTAAATCTATTTTTTGTGTCACCAAGGGCAATCTCCTTGGACATATCGTTTCTGATTCAGGAATAAGAATAGATCCCAAAATGATTGTTTCTATTCTGAACCTTCCTGGCCCAACTTCCAAAAAGGAGGTTCAATCCTTTATGTGAATTATCAACTTTGTTCGTAGGTTTGTTCCTGATTTTTCCTTAATGGTTAAACCAATTCATAATATTCTAAAGCAAGATCGCTCTTTTTCTTGGACAGATGACGTCGAAAATTATTTCCTAAGGATTAAAAAGGAAATTAGTTCCGCACCAGTTTTGGCGAAACCTGACTTTAAGAAAGATTTTATCATATACACTAATGCCACTGAGGAAGCATTTTTTGTTATTCTCTTACAATATGACGACCAGGATAATGAAAAACCTGTAGCTTACATGATCCAAATTTTATCAGATGATGAGTTCAAATACTCTTATATTGAGAAACATTCCTTTTCTCTTGTTAAAATTGTAGACAAATTCCGCCACTTTATCCTAGGCAAGCACACACAGGTAAAATTCCCTTTTCCTGCTATCAAGTTTTTTCTTTCACAAACTTATCTTTCAGGGAACATTCCACATTGGCTTGCCAAAATATAGGAGCATGATTTAACCATCATGACTTCAAAAAAAATTAAGGGATGAGACTTAGCCCTTCACTTAGCTCAACATGCTGAAGCAAGTGAAGAAATTGACGATCGGGATAATCCTCTTTCAACACTATTTTATATTGAGATTCAAACCCTTTCTATAGTTGAACATCCCTGGTATAAAAATTTGGTGTATTACTTGCAATATCAGAAATGCCCATATGACTTAGATACTCATCAAAGGAGAAGGCTTCATCTTGAATCTTCCAGATATATTATTTTAGGAGAATTTTTGGTTAGGAGTTTTGTTGATGGTATATTACTTCGATGTGTGAATAATGAGGAAGCACATAAATTGTTATAGGAAACTCATGGATCTTCATATTCTATTATTCACGTTGGTGGCCACTTTTCTACTAAAACTATTGCTTTTAAAATCATTAGAAATTGTTATTATTGGCCTTCAATTTTTCGAGATTCTTATAACTTCGCAAAATCTTGTGACAAGTGCCAAAAATTAACTGGGAAAGAATGTGTTTCTGCTATTCCTTTGCAACCTATCCTCCCTAATTTTCTTTTTAGAAATGGGATCTATATTTTATTGGTCCCATAAATCATCCGTCTTCAACAAGGCAGGTTTTTATCTTGACAACCACTGATTATTTCACTAAGTGGATTGAAGTTGTCCCCCTTAGACAATCATAGCATGAACATGTAATTTCTTTCTTGGAAACTAATATATTCTCCATATTTTGCATTCCTTTAGAGATTATTACAGACAACGGCCCCGCTTTCATTTCCGCTAAATTGACTCAATTTTTAGCTAAATTGTGCGTCAAACATTTCACCTCATCAACTTATTACCCTTAAGGAAATGGGAAAGCCAAGTCTACTAACAAAAAACTAGTTAGGATCATAAAGAGGCTCATTGAGGATAAGCCTCGACAATGGCACACCCTCCTCACTTACACCCTTTGGGAAGATCGCACTACTACCAAGGTAAGAACATGTTGCACTCCCTTTCATATTGTCTATGGTCAAGAAGCCATCTTTCCTACTGAGATGGAACTTTCTTCTCTACGGATGATGCTACAGATCAAAGAATTAAATTCTTCCAATGTCCCTCAAATTATAAATGCATTATTAGCCTTAGAGGAACAAAGAATGTTTGCCTTGGAAAACATAAAGAGAAGACAACAAACCATGAAGAAATATTTCAACAAACGCGCAAAAGCTATCAAATTTAAAGTAAATGAGAAAGACTTACTTTGGGACTCAACCCATGTTGATAGAGGAAGACATTTGAAATTTGAGAAATTATGGCTAGGTCCTTTCAAAATCGCTTTTGTCCTAGGCACAAATTCTTATCTTCTAAAAGACTTGGAAGAGCAATTGTTTTCATATAGTACCAACGGTTCCCACTTGAAACATTATGTGGAACCAACTTGAATCATAAAGACTGCATGGAAGTCATTGTTGTATATAATTTTTTGTTTCGTTGTTTTGGCTTTGCTTTGTCTAATTGATTGATTCATTTTCTGTTGTTTCATTTCTGCCTTTTCATTTTCTATTGTTTTCCTTTTGTTGTTTTCTTTTGTTTATCAGAAATAATTTTTGGATCATTTTCTCCAAAATGATTCCATTCTGTAAGTATTGTTTGTTGATTAAGAGTGGTTGTAATTGATCTCAACCCTTGAAGAAAGCCCTGCAGCACAAAGGTTTGGGTAATGGACCCAATATTGTTTGATGTAAATATGACTCATTATTGTCTTGTCATGGTTGATAAGAATTAAATATGGATGAACTCCAAAGTGGTCCCCTTATGGTGAAAGCCTTCACGAGAAGACACTTTGCAGAGTAAGAGAACCCATGCTTAATTGTGGAATAATGAGATAAAGGACAGTGAATTTGTTCGAGAAACTATCCTAGATGGATAGTTCTTGTCATGTCATTTTCATTGGTATGTAGAACATCATATAACTCCTCATGGTTAGAGAGTTATGACCATGTGAAGTTGGAGAACCCAGGTTTGGGTAATGGACCCAAGTTTGTTTGATGGATAATTGTATGATTTTTGCTATATTTGAAGGTAATACTATTATATATGGATAGTACATGTCATTCCATTTTTTTTGGTATGTGGAACGTCACATAACTCCTGACGGTTTGAGATTTATGGCCTTGCGAAGTTGGAGGATCCTCATATGTCATCTAGAAGCCCAAAAAGGTCAAAGTGGTCAAAGTGGTTTAAGAGATTTTAAAAGGTAAATAATCAAGTGAAGTGATGAGTGTAATATAATTCAAAGTGAACACAAAACAAATTATTTCAATAATAAATTTAATGGAGAAATTAGAAGTGGGTTAACCCTAAAATAAGGAAAGTGGGCAAAGCGACCTAGAAGATGTTTTTAAGGAAGCTACTTGGAGAGTATAAATAAGAGAAAAAGCTCTCTCATTTTAGACATACTTGAGAATATTGAATACCTGTAGGTTTCTCAGGTAACCAAAGGATATCTAAGCTGAAATTCTGAGGGAAGGTGAAGAAAAGAAGGACAAAATTCAAGGAAGGATAAATTATTTTGATGATGCTTTCTAAGGTATGTTATTTACAGGTCATCTCACCATTTTCACAATAAATTTTTGTATACAATGATTCAGACCTAAAAATTGATATGACATTGAGGAAACATATCTAGGTATCGGTCATAAAAAATTTAGCTTGTTGGTCGTTGTATTTTTGGAGTTACACTCCGTGGAAAATAGGGTTTGTGGCTAGTCCTGAAGTTATTCTAAAACAGGTGTTTTGGGTGAAAACGTCATAAATTCTTCATAACAGATCCAAATTCAGTAAGACAAAACGTGTCAATTAGAGTACAGTATTTAGTATGTTTATAACATTTTCATATCGATTCAACAAATATTCCGTGAGGGGCACCCTCTACAAGGTCGCTCTCTAGAATAAGCCAGAATTCAGCAAGGTATGCCATTTTTTCTATAACTCCTTTTCTGAGAGGTTACAAGTAGTGACACCTGGAGGAATTTCACAAAATACACTAAAGAACATTGTGTACCCATTTTAGATCTTTATTCATTATAGGTACAAAGTTATGATTATTTCAGGTTAGGGTTGTTGACTAATCCAAAACAGGCATGTGAGACTAAAGAAAAGTTTGATGAAAATGCTAGTCTCTAGTTGTTAAAGTTAAAGAAGGTTTGTAGGAATTTGATAATATACACCAGGTCTATTATAGATTTACAAATCAGATTTGTATGATGAAATTGATGAGGGCTTTTGGTTGAGGTACATGTCGGGTACATGGTTGAGACAAGTAGTTGATGAGTTGACACATACATGAGGTGTATAGTTGACGATGTTGGTACATCTTGATGAGTCATAGTTGATTAGTAGTTGATATGTGATTGGTACATATTTGGTACATGGTCGGAGGCACTTGTTAGTAGTATTATTGACACATGGTTTATGGATGATGTAGCATACTTGTATTATTAGAAGCACATATTGATCTTGGTGATGATTATGAGTTGTTGTGTTATGCTTGGTTGATGCACATATTTGAGATTTGTCTTGGTGAGTAGATCTGATTTGGTTGATAACATTGATGAGACATGTTGTTGTGATAGGTTGTTTGGACAAGTTGTTGTGACAGGTAATTTGTACAGGTTTGGTGCATGGTTGATGCACTTGTTCATGGTACAGGTTGGTGCATGGTTGATGCACTTGTTCATGGTACAGGTTGGTGCATGGTTGATGCACTTGTTTATGGTACAGGTTCATTTCAGTTTATTGGTACAGGTTATTTGGTGCAGGTTGATTGGTATAGGTTTACAACAGTATATCTCACAGTGATAGTGTGACAATGGTTCCATAGGGGGTTGTAGCCTCCTTCTGGCTGTAGCCAAAGAATTAGGGAGTTGGAGCTTCCCTCAGGTTGTAGTCTGAGAAACTAGGGGGTTGGAGCCTCCTTCCAGTTGCAGCTAGAAAACAAAGGAAGTTGGTGCTTCAAATGAATGTAATTCTTCAAGACATATAATATAAAGCATTATGTGGTTTTCTCCCGCTTTGGGTTTCCACATAAAACACTAGTGTACTGTGTATGTGTATGATTGTTCATTTCTTCATTGCTTATTTACTCTGCAATTATTGGATGATAATGATACATTGATATAACACTTGGATTATATGGAAAAAAGATTAAATTGCTCTATTATTGATTCACCCCCCCTCTCAATAATCCAAGAATTGGTATAAGAGCAGGTTCCTTCAGGAAACAATTTAACCACTGGAAGAAGATAATGTATTATTCTGAGAATGGAGTACTAATGTTTAATGGTCAAAATGGTTTTAAGTATGAGATGTGGAGCATAAGGATGAAAGTATTTTTACAGGCACAAGGACATTATATTTGGCTATCAGTTGTTATAGGACACGATCTTTCAAAAAGGGAAAAGACTGTAGCCAAGAAGGAATTGAGGAAGAATAACAAAATATCAATGGATTTCATCTGGGAAGGATTACCTAATTCGGTAAGAGAAAAGGTTGGTAAATGTTCATCAACAAAAGAACTTTGGGATAAGTTACATGACATATATTCTTCACCCATCACAGATTCAAAAAATGTCAAAGAAGATGCAGATACAAATCAAGAAGAATTATGTTCACCATGTCGAGCAGATTCAGAAGATGAAGAGTACATAATCACCAGAGTTATGTTGTTTTGTTTTAATTGTGAAAAACGTGGACATATTGAAATAGAATTCCATGAAGGAAATGAGACAGAAAAACTAATTGAAAAGGAAGGAAATTATAAAGAAGAATTGATTAGTTCTTTAGATGAACTAACAGAAGAAAACAATTCATTTAAGAAAGAACTGATGAAACAAAAGGAAAGTGTTCACATTTTTGAAGAATCCCAATAGGTCATCGAGAACTTAAGAAATCAGCTAGAAGAAGCCAGAAAGATCGAAGAAAATCTTGAATATGAAAAGCAGTGTTTGGAAACCAACATAGAAGCACAGAAGGAAGAAGCAGAAATGAGAGAGAATATATTGACAGATCATATTAAGAAAAGAACTAATGATCTAAACTAGCTTGAGGCAAATTTTGGTCAAGAAGAGAAAGGACTTGAAGAAGAAATAATCACATTAAACATTCATCTTGAAGAAGCGAAAAGAACATAAGAAGTTATGAAGTCTTAGATAATGAAGAAAGAAGAAGAGGTTGAGAAGCTTGAAGAAGAAGTTGTCACATTGAGAAGTAAAATCGTCAAGCTCAACAAGAACATTGAAGAGACAGAAAGATCCACATCAGTTATAGAGAATGAAGAGAAGCACTCTAGGTTGCTTGAAAATAAGAATGAAGAAAATAGAAAGAGTTATGCAGAAGTACTCAAAGGAAGGAATCGTGGTCAACCAGAATCTAAGAAAACTATTGAAGATACATCTTCAAGAACACCATCCATGTTCAAGCCACAAAGAAGCTTCAATCTTGATCATGATCAGTCAAGGGAAAAATTTAGAAGGACTACGCCACAAAGAATATCATTCACTCCCAGGTATGCAAATTTATTTTATGGTAATTTTTTTTATTGTACTAACTTTGGACATAAGGTTGCAGATTGCAGGGATTATAAAAGAAATGTTCAAGCAAGAAGTGTCTATGTGGTCGCACGTAACATTGAGTGTTACAAATGTCACAACTATGGACACATAGCCAGTGATTGTAGAAGCATGATCGATACTTCCATGAAAGAGAATATTGATATCAGATATAAGAAAGTATGGACAAGAAAACAAGAAGAATAGGTGAACAAAGACCAAGTACCAGAGATCGCAAGATTGGAAATAAAACGAGATGAAGAAAATTCTATAGAGAAAATGAAAGATGTCAGATACAGAAAGGTTTGGAAAATAACTAAAAGAAAGGAAGGACATGTAAATAAAGAACATGTTCAAGAGATTGTACTTTCATGCATTGTAGTGAAAGATGAATCCACAGACAGAAAGAAAGAAGTCAGATCTCAAAGAGATAATGAATCTACCAATGAATATGATGATGAATCTACCAATGAATATGATGATGAATACACATCAAAGTAGGAATTGTTCTGATCCATCCGGCTTAGAGAATCCCAAGTAATATGAATATTAGACAGGGGGAGTTTATGCGATAGCTGTGACAGAACAAAGAACCATCCTTCGAGCATCTTGCAGAGTTTGAGAAGACAGATTCAGAGCAATTAATTAACATAAGTACAGTTTGATAGATTAATCAAGACTTCATGATAGTATAGTGATAAATGGGTCAACATTATGGACAATTGCGCAAGTAGAGTCTTGGACAGTATGGATAGAGATTGATTCATAAGAACATTTAGCAGGTTTTGATAGATATATGATAGTAGACGACATAATGGATTCATAGATTGGTTCAGAGAGTGGTTCAAATAAAAATGAATATTATCATAATGGATGATAATTACATAGGGAAATGGCTCGAACAATGCTAATGGATTCCAAATTGACAAATATTTTTTGGACACATGCAGTGCATACATCAATTCACATTCAAAACAGAGTAATGCTTAGAAACAACAATGACAAAACTCCCTACGAACTATGAAAAGGAAGCGCATACAACAACCTCTACATCAAGGTAACTCAAGGTAATATTTTATTAATTAAAATTTATGTTGATGATATTGTTTTAGAAGTACTAATGACAGGTTAAGCCAGAAATTTGCAAAGGATATGCAGAATGAATTTGAAATGTCATTACTTGGAGGACTATCCTTCTTTTTGGGTCTTCATATATGTCAAAGAAACCAACGATTTTTTATTTCTCAAACTAAGTATATCAGAGAAATGCTAAAGAGGTTCGAAATGGAAGATTGCAAACTAGTTACCACTCCTATGAAAACCAGTTGCAAGTTGAGCAAAGATGATGATTCAAAGTCTATAGACCAGAGGAAATACAGGTCAATGATTGGTAGTTTACTATATGTGACAACATCCAGACCAGATGTAATGCAGGCAGTTGGATAGGTGGCACGATTTCAAGCAGCACCAAAGGAATCACGTGTATTAGCAGTGAAGAGGATTTCCAGATATCTCAAAGGAACATAAGAGTTTGGATTATGGTATCCAAAAGGAAAGGATCTATCACTTATTGCCTACAGAGATGTAGATTGGGCAGATTGTATTGATGATTGATGAAGCACCAGTGGAGAAACATTCTACTTGGGTGAGTGTTTAGTATCATGGCTAAGCAAGAAACAATCATCAGTATCTTTATCTACAACCGAGGAAGAGTATATTGCAGCAACATCATGTTGTACATAGGCTCTTTGGATGAAACAAACTATGACAGATATATAGGTTGAGTATGATGATCCCATTCCAATCTATTATGATAATACAAGCACCATCAGTATCTCAAAAAACCCGGTGATGCACTCCAAGATAAAGCACATTCCAATCAAGTATCACTTTCTATGGGAGCAGGTTGCAGAAATGAACATCAGAGTTGAGTATGTGGGCACAAAAGAACAAGTGGCAAACATCTTTACAAAACCACTTCCACAGGAAGCCTTTGAATATCTTCTCCAAAGACTCAGAGTTATTTCCACTCCAAAATGAATGATTTTTAAATTCTTTTTGAATGCTTATCTTATATGTATTAGATGTACACGAGGAAGCACCATAATAGGATAGTTCAGTCAGGGGGAGAAACCCCGGGTGGAAAGATACATTTTCCATTAATGACAAAGGGGGAGAAATTTATAAGATGCAGAGGATAGAGACATGGTTCCAGGGGGAGAAGATTTATCAGATGCAGAGGACAGAGGCATGGTTCTAGGGGGAGCATGAGTGATATGATTTCAGTATTGCATCATAGTGTTTCCATCAATGCCAAAGGGAGAGATTGTTGATTAAGGTTGGTTGTCATTGATGTCAACCCTTGAAGAAATCCCCGCAGCAAAAAGGTTTGGGTAATGGGCCCAATATTGTTTGATGTAAAGATGACTCATTATTGTCTTGTCATGGTTGATAAGAAGTAAATATGGATGAACTCCAAAGTGGTCCCCTTATGGTGAAATCCCTCACGGGAAGACCCTTTGCGGAGTAAGAGAACCTGGAATAATGAGATGAAGGAAAATGAATTTTTTAGGGAAACTATCCTAGATGGATAGTTCTTGTCATTTCATTTCCGATGGTATGTGGAATGTCACATAACTCCTCACGGTTAGAGAGTTATGACCATGTGAACTTGGAGAAACCAAGTTTGGGTAATGGACCCAAGTTTGTTTGATGGATAGTACATGGCATTCCATTTCTGGTGGTATGTGGAACGTCACATAACTCCTCACGTTGTAAGAGTTATGTCCTTACGAAGTTGGAGGACCCTCATATGTCATCTAGAAGCCCCAAAAGGTCAAAGTGGTCCAAGTGGTTTAAGAGATTTTAAAAGGTAAATAATAAAGTGAAGTGATGAGTGTAATATAATTCAAAGTGAATACAAAATAAATTATTTCAATAATAAATTTAATGGAGAAATTAGAAGTGGGTTAACCCTAAAATAAGGAAAGTGGGCAAAGTGACCTAGAAGATGTTTTTAAGGAAGCTACTTGACGAGTATAAATAAGAGGCAAAGATGTCTAATTTTAGACATACTTGAGAATATTGAATACCTATAGGTTTCTCAGGTAACCAAAGGATATATAAGCTTAAATTCTGAGGGAAGGTGAAGAAAAGAAGGCCAGAATTCAAGGAAGGATAAATTCTTTTGATGATGCTTTCTAAGGTATGTTATTTACAAGTCATCTCACCATTTTCGTAATAAATTTTCTTCTAGAATGATTCAGAGCATGAAATTGCTATGAAATTGAGGAAACATATCCAAGTATTTATGGTAAAAAAATCATCTTGTGGTTCGTTGTATTGTTGGAGTTACACTCCATGGAAAATAGGGTTTGTGGCTAGTTCTGAAGCTAGTCTAAAACATGTGTTTCAGGTAAAAACGTCAAAACTTATTCATAACAGATCCAAATTCAGTAAGAAAAAATGTACCAGTTAGAGTACAGTCTGTAGTATGTTTTGTAACAGTTTCATAGCGATTCAACAAATATTCCATGCGGGGAACTCTCTACAAGGTTGCTCTCTAGAATAAACCATAATTCAACAAGGTATGCCATTTTTGCTATAACTCCTTTTCTTAGAGGTTCCAAGTAGTGACACCTGGAGGAATTGCATAAAATACACTGAGGAAAATTGTGTATCAGTTTCATATCTTTATTCATTATAGGTACACAGTTATGATTGTTTCAAGTTAGGGTTGTTGACTAATCCAAAACTAGGCATGTGAGACTAAAGAAAAATTTGATGAAAATGCTAGTCTCTTGTTGTTAAAGTTAAGGAAGGTTTGTAGGAATGTGATCATATACACCAGGTCTATTACAGAGTTACAAATCAGATTTGGATGATGAAATTGATGAGGTCTTTTGGTTGAGGTACATGTCGGGTACATGGTTGAGACAAGTAGTTGATGAGTTGACACACACATGAGGTGTATAGTTGATGATGTTGGTACATCTTGATGAGTCATAGTTGATGAGTAGTTGATACATGATTCGTACATACTTGGTACATGGTTGGAGGCACTTGTTAGTAGTATTGTCGACACATGGTTTATGGATGATGTAGAATACTTGTATTATTAGAAGCACATATTGATCTTGGTGATGATTATGAGTTGTTGTGTTATGCTTGGTTGATGCACATATTTGAGAGTTGTCTTGGTGATTGATCTTGGTGAGTAGATCTAATTTGGTTGATAACATTGATGAGACATGTTGTTGCGATAGGTTGTTTGGACAAGTTGTTGTGACAGGTAATTTGTACAGGTTTAGTGCATGGTTGATGCACTTGTTCATGGTACAGGTTGAGGTACAGTTTGGTGCATGTTTGATGCACTTGTTTATGGTACGGGTTGATTTCAGGTTATTGGTACAGGTTGATTGGTACAGGTTTACAGCAGTATATCTCACCATGATAGTGTGACAGTGGTTCCATCATTCTACTTATATGTCATGGTGGTTGGACAGGGCAAGGATAGGTGGTTGTAGCCACCTTCCAGTTGTAGCCGGAGAACATAGGGGGTCGTGGCCTCCTTCTAGTTGTAGCCAGAGAATTGGGGAGTTGGAGCTTCCCTCAGGTTGTACCCTGAGAAACTAGGGGGTTGGAGCCTCCTTCCAGTTGCAGCTGGAAAACAAAGGAAGTTGGTGCTTCCAATGAATGTAATTCTTCAAGACATATAAGATAAAGCATTATGTGTTTTTTTCCCGCTTTGGGTTTCCACGTAAAACACTGGTGTACTGTGTATGTGTATGATTGTTCATTTTTTCATTGTTTATTTACTCTGCAATTATTGGATGATAATGATACATTGATATAACAATTGGATTATATGGTTAAAAAGGATTAAATTGCTCTATTATTGATTCACCCCCCCTCTCAGTAGTCCAACATTGTTGATCAATAATAATTAATTTACACAACTATCATGATGTCCTCCTTGTATACATCGTTGAAATTGATTTCTTCTTTCAGTGCTATTGTAAGATAGATGATTTGGTCTTCTTCCCTATTTTTTGCTATCCCTTTCTCCTCTCCATCCTGAGATCCAAGAGGGCATACCAGAAAATTTATCCTTGAAAATTGAGGAAACAATGTGATCGAGACTGACCAAATGTTACGCGTATAGGGCCAAACCCCCTCATACATGCCACTTTTCATGAGTTATTCCAAAATCTTGTATCATTGTTTCCCTTAAAACGCCTCACTCCCCATGTTTCATAATCATTATAGTAAATGATTCCTTGATCTATGATTCACCGGTCTACGAAACTAGACATTCTAAGTTCTTAATCTATTGGAAACAAATTTCCTGTGGAGTCACCAGTTTGTTGATGCTTAAAAGCGCAACATTGGATACCATGCTCGCAAATGATTGTGAAGCTTTATTATTTAAATTATATTAATAATATACTAGTAGGTGGGACCCCTTGTTTGACTTATGGCACTATGACGGAGACGTGACACTTATAATTTTTTTGCCTATATGTTGGTTGTGATATAGATGATATAGCTTGTTTGCTTCAAATCATGGTTAAAATTCTTATGATGATAAATTATGGGCAAGATGGTTAAAACAAGAAAGAATGGGGTCTTGATTACCTCTCGCAAAATGTGATATGCTGCTTTAATGGGTGAAGGAATAACACTCCAGTTTGATTTTGATTTTATATGGACTATATTGTATATGGGTGACCACTGCAACTCTTGCTACAATTGTGGTGTGCATTGTTTTGATGGCAATATTAGTTGTATTCCTATCAAATAGGCATATGCTAAATAGGATGGTGGCAAAGGTTGGCGCATTTTTAAATTGGAGTCTATGCAAACTTTGGGATAATGGGTTTGCGTTAATCAATGGGGATGCTAATGGAATGTGATTTGTATAGTGCACTTGGCTCGTACTAGCCATGAATGAATGCCAAGGGAGAAGTGACATGCAGTAAATGCACGTCACTCTTAATCACCTAGAGCTCGCCACCCTAGTCATTTTCATTGTGCTTTGTTAGTTGATGATGTTCTGCCTTGCTCGATCGTGGAGGAGGTATACAACCTGGTCATTTCTCCTTACACAATCTTTTCAAGGTATGGGTTTTTTATTACTTCTCCATCGATGAACTTCGCTCTGCTCTTAAATCAAGTGTTGGCTCTTGTTGCTTGTGGTTTGTTTATTTCTCAAGTTGTCACGATGTTTTCGGACTGTGTATTGGTTGTTTGAAAACTTTGGTTTCCTTTGGTGGTTAGTCTAAGACTATTGGCATTTTAAAAAAGGAAGGTCATGCGTGTCTTTGATGTGTGTAACTGTTCATGTTTTTTGCTCAAAAAAAGAGTGTTGTTGGGCCTGCTTTGCCTTTGGTTATTCATTTGGGTTTTCCTCCCTATTTGAAAATGGGTTTTCCCTACCTTACCTCTGGGGTTTTGTGAACACTCATGTATGTCAAGACACCTGCGCTATAACCTCAACTCTGTGACTATTAATGTGAGGAACCTATGCAATAACCTTATGCTCTTTGTACCATCCAAACCCTCAAGTTGTTTATCCCTCTCTCTTCTTCCACTTACTGCCACTGTTATACATCGAACCCTATTCACTATTGTGAAAATGTTGCTTACCCAAAATGTGATGGGAGTATTGTTCTTGCAATGGGACCCTATTCATGGGATCCTGTGGGTTGGTATTATGAGTTGTGACTTGTCCACTCCAAGACTGTTGTGGTATTTCCTATAGCGATTATGATGTTGCTCGTTTTGATTCTATTATGTAATGGCAGTATTGTTATTATGGTTATTTTGGTTAAATACAATTATGGGCATATCACATCGATTACTGTGCAATACAGTTTCGAAGGCTAGTGAGCAATTTTGTTAAGGAAGCATCAGCTTTGGGTTATTGTTTGGAAACAAAGTATTGTTTAAAATTTAAAATTTTGAACAAAAGGATATTGTGTTTGCAAGTTTTCATCAGAGATAGCATGGTTTGATTTTTCATTTGAACAATATCTGTAAGTTTTCCCCACCATTCTATCATTTTTTGCTAATTACACTCCCTCCACGATCTCGATTTCACTTATTCATCCTTGTTCTGTGATATTAATTTTAAAAGAGGAGTCTATGTGGAGAGAAAGGGAAGTGAATATAGCAAGGATTGAAGACTGATATTCTTGATATTTTTATATACACAATTAATTGTTTTACTAATTGTTGAACATTATTCATATATTGATCCCCTCCATGATACCATTGTTTCACTAATTACACTCCCTCCATATTTCCCATGAACCCTATCATTCCCTGTTCACATGGAAATTAATAAATGATGTGTTATGGATGGATTTTCATATATCTCGTGTTAATTTTAGAGCCAAATTTTGATGTAAGAAGAGTTTCATGTATGGTTTATTAGGAGCTTCATACTGACAAATTTTTTCTACATGATGTGCTCTTTCAGTAGAGGCAGCAATGGTCGAAATAACAGAGGCAGGGAAAATTGGAATCGAGGCCATAGGAGGCCTAGATTTTCTATCAATTTTGATGTTGACCCACAAGAATTGAACCAATTGTTCCAAGATGGGTTCTTTAATTGGGTTGGCCATGGGATACTGCACCCTCAACCATAAAGACCCCCTTTCGAGTAGCCTACAATTTTTTCTGGAATCCCTATACCCCCACATGTTTCTATGCAGCCTGAGCCTCCCGTAAATGATGGTTGGAATTAAATTGTCAACCATCCTGCTTCTCATCGTCGTGGTTGGCCCACCGTCTCACTACCACTCCCACCACCACCTCCAGTCAATTCTAATGAAAAAGTTGTTAGGATATTTAGACACTTAGGAGTTAGTTAAGATCTAATTGGTCTAATGTGTCATTAGGTAAAAGTGTGTTTCTTAGTGTGCATTAGTATCCATTTTTAGTTAGGAAATCTGGTGGTCACGATATGTTCCCGACATAGAGTGATCTGACAGTTCATACTCTCCTCAATCTTAACGGCCATTGATCTGTGGCTTAACACCCGATTGGTCCATGATCTCTATTTAAAGAGCATGGAGGGTCATTTGTTGATGATCGATTCTGAGAAACTCTCTTTTAAAATCTCTATGTAATCTTTTTCTTTTGCATTAATAAACTACTCCAAGTGGTCGCGTTGGTTGGGGCAGTGGATGTTTCCCCGTAGGGTTTTACCACGTGAAAACATCGATGTGTTGATCTTTGATATGGTTATGTGAGTGGTTATTGAATTTTTTCATCCTCTGTTGGAATACTTGTGTTTTCAAACATGGTATCAGAGCCTATTTGAAGACCCGATCCTGTTGTAGATCGAGATCGTGAAGCCGAGTTGCCTCATCTCCATTTTCTGTAATTTTTCGTACATTTCTGGGCTAAGAGGACCATTCCATTGCATCTGGAGCACTTGTTTCATTCAGAAACACTTTCCATTTCACTCAAAAAAGTTTTTTTTTCCCAAGATACGGCCATTACAGTCAAATCCGGAGGTATAAAGCTTGAATACGCATTTTAAAATTTTTTTGCAGAGTAGTATTTTGGTTTTATTTCAGTTTTGTATTATTTTTTTCTGGGTTGCTACTCTTTTATATATGTGTATTCTCTTTTCCCTGCGCCTTGTGCGATCTTAGAAAATCAGAAATAGATAGGAAAAGGTGCATCTTCCAGGTAAGCTAACCGAGATCTAACCCTTGTTGTCGTCGAGAAGCGAAATTTTTTTCATGTGTGAAGAGTTTTTTTTTAACACGTTCTCCAAGGCTGTCTTCAACAACAAAAACAACAACAACAATCCTCCTTATGAACATTACAATATGTTTTTCTAGATCATTTGGTTAAACGTTGCCTTATTAAGTAAGAGGTATTGAGTTCAAGTCTCTCTTTTGTTACTTTTTTTGAAAAAGTTCATGCTAAAATTGTAAAGTGTATTTCACTTCAAGTATAAAAGTGAATCACTATAAATAGTTTTAATATTTTATTTTAAAGTTATTTATTTTGCATGCAGCTTTTGTGTTATAAAGTAACTTCATTGTAAAAGTGATCCCCACTTCTCTTTATAAAAGTGGGTCACTTCATAAAGCAGCTTACACTATCACATGGTCAATTGGTTACCATTTATGTTTTTTTTGAAAATGGCATAACTCTCACATCCGAAGTCCATTTTTAGTGCCGTTTCTTTTTTAAAACCGCATAATTTTTGGAGCTCTTTCCATCCAGATCATTAGTTTTAGTTTTTAAATCCATATTATATGCATATTTAATATGGCTTCTACAAGTAATCTTTTGCTTACCAGCACCAACTACTTCCAATGGAAATCTCATATGGAAGATTTATTAAGAAGTAAAGGCTTGTACTGGATTACCTTGGGAAAGGAAAAATCACCCACTGATGACAATAAGAAAGTAAAATGGGCTAATAGGAGTGATGAAGCACGTGGACTAATCGAAATGTCCATCTCTCCTGATTTAAGGTACCACCTTCAAGAAATTGATGACCCCGAAGAAGATTGGGAAAAGATTGAATCTGTGTTTGGTAAAATCAATATTATTCAAGCACAACAATTAGCAAATCAAGTACTAACCTTGAGTCCAAGTGATTTTTCTTGCCTTGGAGACTATCTATCTAAGTTTAAAACACTCAGAATTTTATGTGAAGAATGTAAGATAAAAATGGAGGAAGAGAGTTTCATCTATCTTATTCTTTCTAAGCTAGGTAGTGCATATTTTATGTTTGTATCTACCTTTTATGCCATGAGAGAGGCTCTAGGGAAAGCTTATGAAAAAACCACTCTTGATTCCTTTGTGATGCTTTGATTAGAGAGGAATATAAACATGTACAACTTGGAGTGATCAACACTACAGGTACCTCCAACAAAGCCTTAGTTTCCCAACAAAAAGATAAACCCAAGTATCCCAAGAAGCAGCATCCTCGCTACAACAACAAGCAACATAAGGATCCCAAACCCGCTCAGACAGCTTCAGCTCCTAATGGTGACAAAGGAGAAAAATATAAAAATAATAAGACTGACAGACATTGCAACTTTTGTGATAAAGATGGTCATGATGAGTCTCAATGTTTCAAGAAGATGGCATCTTTAGAAGCAGCGATGAAAAAGCACAACATCGGTATTGATTCTACTACTTATTCTTCTTCTCATGGACATGCACTTTCCGCTTTTGGTTTCTCCTTAAACACAACTTCTACTTTTTCTTCTAATGAGTGGCTTATTGATTTAGGAGCATCTTATCATATGGCTAAGGATAAAGCCATATTTTCTTCTCTAAATGAATGTAACACCAAGAAAATATTTGTTGGTGATGATAGATCTCTTAGTGTTGTAGGATCGGGAACAATTCAAGTAGATAATGGTCATTTCAATGATGTATTATGTGTTTCAAGTCTTTCTTGTAACCTTCTATCAATCTATCAAATCACTCATTCAGGTGAAGGTAAAATCGTAGAGTTTTCACCTCACCAAGTTGTAATCAAGGATCTAAAATATCCTAAGCATGTTCTTGCAACTGGAATTGCTGATGATATTACCAAGTTGTACAAGTTTGACAACTTTAGGTCATCATCTTTTTCATCAGTTTTTGTTGCTCATAGCGATGACTTGAGCAAACTTTGGCATCAACGGTTTGGTCATCTAAACTATCGCTCATTGCAACAACTATTTAATCAACAGATGGTGACTGGTCTTTCTCCTGTTTCATGCAGAGATGGTGTTTGTGTCGATTGTGTTCTCGGCAAACATCATAGGGACAATTTTTACAAACGTGCCTCTTGGCACACTTTGGGCCCTTTGCAGCTTGTTCATAGTGATTTGTGTGGTCCATTTTCTTCCCCTTCCTTTTCTGGGTGCAAGTGTTTCTTAACTTTCATTGATGATTTTTCTAGACGTACTTGGGTTTACTTCTTAAAACTTAAGAGGGAAGTTTTTGACAAGTTTTTGGCCTACAAGGCCCTTGTAGAAAAGAAATCTGGACATCAAATTCAAAAGTTAAGAACAGATAATGGAGGCGAATATGTGAACAATAATTTTACAAGTTAATGCACTACACAGGGCATCCAAATGCAACACACTGTTCCATATACACCACAACAAAATGGTGTTTCTAAGAGAAAGAACCACACATTAAAATAAATGGCTAATTGTATGATCCAATCTAAGGGATTAAGTCTAAAGTATTGGGTGGAAGAAATCAACTATGTAAATTACATAGTCAATCGCACTCCCACAAAGGCTCTTAAAAATATAACACTGGAAGAAGATTGGACTAAAATTAAACCATATGTAAGTCACTTTCGTGTATTTGGCAGTATAGCATGGGCTCACATTCCTGATGAGAAAAGGAAAGCATTGCAGCCTAAAAGTGAGAAGTGTATATTTGTTGGTTATTTTGAAGATGTCAAAGGTGATAGAATTCTTCAACCACATTGTAATGAAATTATTATTAGAAGAGATGTTAAATTTGATGAAAATCTCTTGGCCTGTGAGCCTAATTCGGTGGTTGTGCCTTCTTTGGCCTGCGATCCATCTTCGATGTTTGTTCCTTCTTCTGTTCCTATTCTAGTTTCTTCTTTAGATGATGACAGTGAGGATGAAAATCCACCTCTGCCTGCTCACCTTCCTCTAGATGAGTCCTTTGAACCTGAACCAGCACCATTTCCACCGCTTCCGAGATGGGTCCGTTCAACACGAGAAGCAGTTGGTGGTCTTGTCGGTGATACTTCAGATCAACGTTGAACACGTTCACAGTTCCATCGAGCCTCTTATATTTTGGCTCAAGTTTCAGAGACTCATGATCCAGAGATATTTGCAGAAGCTTCAGGTCATCCAAATTGGGATACAACAATGAATGAAGAGTATCGTTCTTTAATGGCCAACGATACTTGGGATCTTGTACCTCTTCCAAAAGGAAGAAAAATTGTCAGATCTAAATGGGTCTACAGAACTAAGTATGCATCAGATGGAAGTGTTGAAAGACAAAAGGCTCGGTTATTTGCTAAAGGATTTTCCCAAGTTGAAGGAATTGACTATAATGAAACCTTTGCCCCTGTAGCCAAAATGAATTCCATACACCTTGTTCTTTCCCTTGTTGCCTCGCATAAATGGGAGGTCCATCAGATGGATGTTAAATCTGCCTTCTTGCATGGTGATTTGAAAGAAGAAATCTACATGGAATAGCCTCTTGGCTATGTCCAGAATGACTCTAGCCTTGTTCGCCACCTTAATAAATATCTTTATGGTCTTAAGCAAGCTCCCCGAGCTTGGTATGCCAAAATGGACAACTTTCTTATTGACACCGGATTCTCTAGATGTCATTCTGATCCTAATGTCTATACCAAGAAAGTAGGAAGACATCTCATAATCCTTGTCCTTTATGTTGATGACCTTATCCTTACTACTAGTGACTCAAAACTTTTAAACCATGTGAAAACCAACCTTAAGAAGAACTTTGAAATGATAAACTTAGGTTTTTTTCACTATTTCCTTGGCCTCCAAGTTTTGCAAACCAATGAAGGAATTTTTCTTTGCCAGTCTAAGTATGATTGTGACCTTCTTCGTCACTTTCACATGGATGATTGTAAACCAACCCCTTCTCCCTTCCAGTCTGGAGTCAAGCTTATTGCCACCTATACTTCTCCTGAAGTTGATGCCACCTTGTATCATCAGTTAGTTGGTAGCCTCTTATACTTGACTCATACACGTCCTAATCTTTCCTTTGTTGTTGGCCTTGTTGCCCAGTATATGAAAACACCCCATGAAAGCCATTGGAAAGAAGCTAAAAGGATACTTCGCTATGTCTGTGGTACAATTCAGTTCGGGATACATTACAACTCAGGGGGGACTCCTTTATTGGTTGGTTTCACTGATTCAGATTGGGCTGGCAACCCTAATGATCAGAAGTCTACTGCAGGTTATGTTTTCAGCCTTGGTTCAAGACCTGTCACTTAGGCCTATAAGAAACAACAGGCTATTGCACTTTCTTCAGCAAAAGCAGAGTACCGAGCAACGGTAAATGCAAGTCAGGAAGCCTTGTGGCTTCGACAGATCCTTTCAGAGTTTGGATTTGAGAAACAACATCTAACCAGCCTTTGGTGCGATAATCAGAGTGCCAACAAGATCGCCAAAGACCCAGTTTAACATCAACGCAACAATCACATCGAGCTATACATGAACTTCATCAGAAAACTCATTCATGATCAAGTTATTGAAGTTCTCTTTTTCCCTACAGACGATCAAGTTGCAGACATTTTCACAAAGTCTCTTACAGAAGAGAAGTTTTCCAAACTTCGATCTACGTTAGGAGTTCATGAAGTTGTCATTAAGGGGGGATAGGCTCTAATGCCTCCTTCCTTCTCCTATTGTGTCAACATTGTAAATCCTTCAATCCTATCCCAAGTTGTTCTTAAGGGGGGATGTTAGGATATT
>SNQJ01S0043622.1:3858-31305 GCA_010110895.2 Picea sitchensis
ACCACAAAATAAAAACACAGATCATTAAATTAATACTCAGAAAACAATCAATAATGATAGGGTATATCTAGACCGAATTAAACTTGTCCTGAAAAAATATATGATATTAAACTTACTTGGAGACTGGGTAACGACATAAGCAGTGCCTGCGAAGTCGCAAGTTCCAATCTTGCGGCTGTTCTTTTGATAATAACTGTTGAAAGCATATGAAGCATGGGCTTCCAATGTGTTAGGATTGTAGCAAGGCACGCCAGGCTGAATCTGCTGGCAATCCGCACCCCCTTCTCCGCATGCATAGTCTAAAGCCGCTTGGAGTTTACTGGTATCGCTCTTGGAATTAGCAACGCACCACGTCTCAGATCCTCCAGCTGGAGTAGTCCCGCTACTGTGGTGATGCGCCGAGACAACGGGGGTGGAGGAGGAACTATTTCCGGAGGCGGGCACCGGTCGTTACTGGCTAGCTCAAAAAATAAGAAACAAGCTGCAGCTTCGGGTATTCATCGAGCGCCCTAGGCGGGACTTTCAAAATTCATCTTGGCGGAAGATTCAAATTCAAATCTTAACGCGCCTTTAATAAATTCAAACGATACACAACGCACCTTAATGGTCGTCCATCCACATCGTATGTATGCACATTTTGATGGCGATTGTGATGGAATGGGAGTATGGGCACATGCAATTGTGATGGAATGGGAGTATGTATGGGCATACCCGGTCTGTCAGAGATACCTGCATGGTACATTAAGCAGGAGTCCCAATGATTGGGCTCCTGCATGGTGGATAGCCACTGCCAGCTACATACTATCTCAACATAAGTACACTATGGAGATCATAGACAAGGCTCATATCACTGACAACAATAAAGTGGAGACACCTCTGGAGCTTAATGTGACAGTGTCTTCCAGTAAAGGAGACCCAGTTGCAGATCCGTCAGAGTATCGTCAGTTGGTCGGGAGCTTTATATATTTGGCTTCTACTAGACCTGACATAGCATTTGAAGTTCACGTGGTCATCCATTTCATGAGTGATCCTCGACGACCTCATTTGACAGCTGTGCTAAGGATTATTCGATACTTGAGGACTAATCAGGACATGGACTGTAAAGTAAGTCTTCAGTTGGATCTCACCACATCTGAGTAGGAAGTCATTCATACTAATAGATAGATGATGGAAACAAGAATCCTGATCCTTTTACATACCAAACTTTTTGCTGCAAGAAGATGAGGAAATCATGGAGAATGCATGAATTGGCTAACCAAACTTACAGCATATTATCTGTCTGGTCTAGTGATTGTCAAGTATTGTAATCCTCCAACTCAGGTCCAAACCCTATGTCTGAGGGAGCTAAATCTTCTGATGAGTTCGTCGGGGATGATCTAGTATCCGAGTTCCCGTGCTTGGCTATTATCTCTACTTAATCCTCTGGGATAAATAGGCAAGCAATAAGAATAGTTGTCCCAACCTGAGTTCTGATGAAATGATTCTGTTTATCCAGGTCGAAAAGTGGAGGAATGAAACTCTCTTGTTACCTTTCCATCACCGTGATCATAAGCCCCAATTGAAACCGTGAAGCCATCATTGGGCATAGTAGTGCTGGAACCAAATCCCTCTTTTTTATGGGGAATTTCATTGAAAGAAAATTGAACTGGGACCTATTTTTGATAATATTGAAGACCGGTCTCTGAGACTGACTAAGTCACATCCCATCCCCTCCTTGAAGTAAACCCCCTCCTCCTCTGGGATTTCATATCCATCCCTTGCCGACAGCACCGGAAGAGAGGAAAAAAAGAGTGGTTTGGGTTAGTCGTGGGGAAAAGAGGATGAATCTCATGCTTCGCTAACCATTTCCGCACAACCCGCTCTTAATCAAATCTTGGATTGATCTCCTCGCCTTCTATGGAGTGGTGAGAAGAAAGGAAGAAATATTTTCATGTGGGGAGGAAGCGAAAGCGGGCTCGACTAACAGGAGAGGAAAGATTTCTAGAAAAGCTAAGGTCATTCTGGCTATGCCCAAGGAAGCCGCTTAGTATTATACTGTCGGAACTTACCATGAGACTGCCTGTCATAGAGGATCAGCTTGACAACCTCTGCTAAAGCAAAGCAAAGCAAAGCAGTTACAACCTCTCCTCAGGAAACTTCACTGCTACTTACTCCAGGGGAACCTAAAGTCCAGGAAAGCCACTTTCTCCTCTACTAGGCAGAGAATTGACTCTCTTTTGTTAGTCCAGTTCAGCACACTTGGAGCGGCTTACGTTTGGATATCGGAACCAAGGAACCAAGCAATAGGTATGGACTAAATATGGATATCGGTACCAAGGAACCAAGAACGAACAAAAATACGAAATGGAATTTTTCCATTTTTTATCCGGTTTGCTTACTGATTTGTCTTTGCGTCATTTTGCTGCTATACGAAACGCACAAAGTAATGATGTTAAAGACCCTCTTGCCTTAGGAAAATTGGTTGGTGCTGTTTCACAGCTATATCCGGCGTCAATAATGGAACAATGATACTACTCTCGCTAGTGAAAAGGGTTTGCACCGTTTCTAAGTTCTATTGAAATGCCAAAATGTCCAGCCCCCACTGCTGGTGTTAACCCAAAGGAAGGAAGAGTTCAAATAGGAATAGAGTTTCAGTCGCAGCTATCTATCTTTTCATTCCAATCGAAAAGGTCCCCATCAACCAAAGAAAGGAAGGAAGTGCCGCTCCAAATGCACTATGCCCCACTTCAGTTGTTTCATCTCTGCTCTGACTCCCAATCCTTTCAGTTCCAGAACATAATAGAAAAGATTTAACATCCCTTGTGTTGATTGGCAGTGCTAAAGGGTATCGATCTCCCTTTCTCTCATTAATTCCTCTCCGGTTCTGCTCCTGGAAACAATACAGACATATGGCCACAGTCGAGTGTTTCACTAAAGTGCCTTTGGTTGGTTGGAAGGGTAGACTCAGGTTGGTATTCTTTCTTTCTTCCCTACCCCCCGGGCTTCGAACCATCTTCCAAGCTACCGGGCCTTAAGGCATATCGTTCTCTTCCCCTCTTCTCCTATCATAAAATAGAAACCCTGCTGGGGCCAATCAATTCGATATGTTGGAATCCAAACTCGAAGGAAGGGCTATATGGATAGGGCTGATCAAAAGTCAAGGAGGGAATCTCCAATGAAACTCTGTTCATATTACGTAGATAAGGGTTTGGTTGCCATCCATCGGTGGACATACTGTGCAAGAGAGGATTGAACCATCGAAATCCTTCCTTCCATCCAGGTTCCGTCCGAGTTTCTGTTTCCCACTTGTTCGCAATCGAACCAATCCAATCATATGCTTTTGACATATCCTCTCCCAGATGTCTTAAGACTTAGCCTGACTTGCTAAACTAAAAGGTTATTCTCCTCAACTGCTTCTTTCTCGAAGTTCCCATTCATCAACACATATGGGGGTACGGTGGTCGGTCTGTCTGAACTTAAGAGTATTTCTTTCTTTCTTTCGTTTTAGTCTCGCTAAGGGGATTGGAGGCAGGTCGAGTTGGATTTCATCCCTCTCCCAGAAGGGTGAGTGCCTCGTGTATTATAATTGGAATATCAACTATCGGTCTCTCACATCTCGATCTTGTTTGTTTGCCGGGAGAATCAAGGGATTCAATAGCAGCTTTAATGATGTGCCCGATTGATCGCCATTTCCCTCTCCCTCTGCTTGAAATGTTGCTTTCGTTTATTCCCTCTTGGTTCTTTAAACCACTTGACCTCTCGGTTTCTCCATTAAAACTCTCTTTCTTTCTGGTAGAAGCTGACGGTGCATGAAAGGTCCAGGATCTAGCATTTAATCCCTCTCCGGCACATAAAAGGGAGTAGACAATTGCATGTTTGGTTCGGGGGGCCCTTGGGAGATGGGCCCATGTTCTATAGATAGAATACTATCCGACCGACTTGATGTTGATGAGTTCCAGTTTTATTTGATTTGTCACGAAAACACAAACATGAAACTACCGAGTTTAGGGGCCCCTTGTCCCGATCCCCTTCCAGTTTATCCGCTCTCGCCATCTCTCGCCTTTGGGTTGGAATCATAGTTAGTTGTTGGTTCGAACCATAAAGGGGGGGGGGGACTCCATGGGTCCCACTGAACCCCTTGAGTGATGGCTGGAATCATAGTTAGTTTATATTCCGGGAGAGGGTGAGAAGAAGAAGGCGATGTCAGCTTTTGAAGGTGTGAAAAAGAATAGAAATAGGGGCGAGCAGAAGAGAAGTCGCTGAACTGCCTCTCCTGAACCAGCTATCTCTCTTCCCGCCATTCGTTTAAATGAACCACCGGCTCGAAGGAATTTGATGTCCCCGGTGTTAGTAAAAATTCCTATCCCGAGCACAAGAGTATTCGGGTCTGCTAGTTGCACGAGAAGCGCCCGAGTGCAGTGTGGAAAAATCTCGTTTTAGGCCTCCAAGAAAGTAAGCGGGTGAGATTATATTGTCGACGGTCTGGATTCATCCATAAGGGAAGATCGACGATCGACGAGAAATCGCGTTCATTAGATATGTGCCGAGATTAACGCGATGGATAGCGCCTATATGGCATGCAGGGAAGGGTAGCAGCCGTCTATCCAAAGGACGCGTGGCAAGAGACCTGATCACGACGGCGTTTTGGCATTTGGGAGTTCGAAGGGTGAAGGTTCCATGTCGTCCTACATCATGAAACCCCAAACCCTAAAAGTGCTGAAGAGAGCCCAGAGTCGGGCCCGCAATATCACGGAATAGTCTCAGCCGTCCATCCAAAGGGAGCACGTGGTGCGCGATTAGGCTCCTCGCCTTTTCGCCCATCGCGACTCCGAAGCACAAGGAGAAACTCCTTCCTAACTCCGAACCCCGAAGCACCGAAAAGCGTCCAGGACCCGGGCCCACAATATCGCCGAGTAAGTTTGGACCGTCAGATCTGAGGGGGATGCGTGGTGCCCAATTAAGCCATCTCGGTGTTTCACTCATTGCGACTATGATAATCAGGGGTCCGCTCCTTCCTATTCACGAAATCCAAAATATCCTTTGAGAGTAAACGCAGGGTCACAGCCTGTGGTCACTCGGGAAATAAAAATTGTTGTGCAAGAGGGGCCAAAGACGTCGAGTTTGGTCGCAGAAGGAATCGTCGCGATCTCCAAGTGCCATCTGAGTTGATCTCGATCCTGTTTCCTGCCTGCAGTAAATGAAGGTGAGAAGGGGTGGTTGAAACCTCTCCTCACTCATTAAGTGTAAGGCATGGAGGGTCTGGCAAGATGTCTGCTCGAGAAGGTCCTGTGTACCTATTTTTCCAAAGAATCCATACCGAAGTCTTTGAATAGCTAGGGAGGTCTACAGATGCTAACTCGACACTTAATGGCTCAGCTACTCCCCTTGCAGGAGCCATGCACAGTTAAGGTGGCGTCTGACGAAGAATATCCGTCTGAGTTTGATTGAAGGGACGCCACACCTTGGATGTCTGAGCACGCCTCTGTTAGGCGAATTTTTCGGAGTATATAGACTCAGTCTTTGTATTTTGTAATGATCGATGGTAGAGAGAAGCTCCCGACTGTAAAGTTTTGATAAATATTCTAGCTTTTTGGTTATGCACTTGCATGTGAGATTTCTTGTTTTATGACAGACAGTCTTTCTTACTCCATCTAAGTTTCATCTCATACTGAGAGAGTTCATGATCGACGGATTCGCACGAATTATTGCAATTATGTTATGATAAAGGATTTATTGTTGCATCATTATATTCTCTGGTTTTTTGCGTTTGAATGTAAGAAGATCTTGTGTTTAGATTCCTTCTTCTACAGTTTGTTAGAAACCTGATGTTTATGACGGACCTTTTCATCTCTCTGATACAAGTCTTCCTCCTACTCACCCTTACTACATTTCACTATTTGAAGTTTGATTAAGACCTCACCTGCCCATGCCTACCTGGCCTAGTTTCAGAGTTAGAACAATATGGCGTTGAGATAGCTTCCATTTGATCACCTCTTTATAAACAAATCATGACATAAACTGATGGGCGTCGGGCTCTGCTCCAGCTGCAATCTAGGGGTGACTTCTGACGCTAACACCCGGTTCCCTCTCCGCTGAAGCCAACTCTTGGTTAAGTGTCTACCATTCTGCTCTAGTTACTAGTTACCGCTAGTTATTGAAGTTAGACAAGTCAATACAAGTCTTTGAATAGAGCCAAGGAAATAAATAAGTACGACGGAGCCGTGAGATATCGTAAGAAAAAACACATAATATAAAGTGTGATCCGAACTACCACGCGATTTTCTACAACCTCCCCCCCAACGTCCATTAATACTACTATAAGATCACGACCCATATCTCAGATATTCTCCCAGGGGGGGCACCCTTTTATCAGCAGTCATTTAGTTGGGGTTGGGAGATCAAGTTCCATTGTACCCACTACGACAATATCTGTTCAAGATAACTCTGTGCATCCAAAGGTAGGCCTTGAAACATCAGCTTTCACCTCTGATCCTCTCCTTCTCCACCCCATTCATTAATACTACTATAATATATGGGTATCCGCCCCTCGGTCGGGGTCTAGCCAACCAAGTGGCAAACATCCATCGATCTCCGCTTCAAAATCTATTGAATCCCTCTCCCCTTTGGATTTCATTCATTCTTGATTGATTGATTGAGGGTTGGTTCACGAACCAGTGGAAGGGTGGGAAGGTGCAGTTGCTTGATAGAAGCGGGATCATACAGCTCGGTTTGCGGCCCCAACTCCTGCTCGAAATGCTCTTGAGTCCCCCTTGCTTGGCCCATGGTGTTTCCGATTATCCCGCCATTGCACCCAATGGTATCTCCAAACATTACTTCCTTTATTGCTTTTGCTTCAGTCGATCAAATGGTTTGCTTGGAGCCCCTCGAGTGCCTTCGTCCCTCCCCTCTCCCAGTTCTTCGAACACAAGTGCCTTTCCAATTAGAAGCATCGAACCATCACAAAGTCATTCCGGTCAAAGGCTTCAGTCAGTGGAGAGGAGAGTTTAGCAGTTTTGCTTGGAGATGTTGATTTGTCTCGATGCCCAAAGGGAAGGAAGATTGGAAGATCCCAAGGGATGAAAGTGACTCAGAGTTGGATCCGGCTTTAGAAAAGGTTGCCCCGATCGATGATGGAGAGGGAGGCATGAGTGATGCCTGATCCTCAACTGAAAGGAGAGGATAAGAGTGACTTTGAGAGCGAGATCCAATGCAGTTGGAAGGGGAACACCTTCATTAGGACCAGTCAAGATGAACCAGCTATTTCGAAGAGAAAGAGTACAGTCTCTTATATACGTAATATGCTCTTATATACGTAATATGACATGGGCTCTTTTCCTCTTATCCTCTCCAGTCACTTCCCGCTTTCAATGCTCCTAAGTGCCATGCCTTGTTTTAAAACTCTCTCCTTCAGGCTGGGCTGCCGCCCTTAATTGGATGGATTAAATAGTTGGTTCAGTTGGGAGGGAAGTCATGATGTTTGCATTCCTTTCCGCTCTTTCTGTCTTTGTTTTGACCCTTGGCAAGCAGACCACAGATGTGATGTTGAGCCCCTTTATCCAACATTCATTCTTGCTCCAACTCTAAATCCATATATAATCAATGTTCATCCCCGTAGGGGCTGGTAATGCAGAAACAAAAGCTTGAAAGACATCAAGAAAGAATTAATGTGTCACTTTCGCCCCTCTCCTAGCAGTGCCGGTAGGTTGTAAATTCCTGTGTTCCAAAGCTGAGGATCCAGGAGAATGCAATGATGAGCAGAAAGAGAGTAAACAGGGTCTCCGCCTGAATGGGGTCTGTCTTCAACCTTCCCTCGGTTTGAACCTTAGCGATTTGTCCAACTATGAGCTTTCTTCCCGAACTTATTCTTTTAGAACTCTACTTCCATCGATTGATGAGGAGTCGACCTTCTTTGCTTTGCCCCACAGGTGTTATGCCCATATGCTCCCCATAACCAGTTCGGTGTCTCCAACAGCAAATTATTGCTTTGAAAACAAATAGAGATAACTCGACTGGGATGGGTGGGAGGAAGTAGANTTATAGGCCCCGAGGATCAGAGGTTAACTTGTGAACTTCCTGAGAAGGCCTACGATCAAACAAGCGACATCCATAGCCGTAACTGAAACCAGCTTCAGCTAATGGAAGGGAATTCACTGAGAGCTGGAGAACCCTAGGAAAATGACTCACTTCTTTCCCACATTCGAAGAGGGAATTATCCTCTGTTCCACCCATAAGGGCCAAGATAAGCAGTCGATAATTGACACTATCTATCTATCTTTCAGTCAAGGCATTGCCGAGAAGGGAGGGAGAAAGCTTGAAGACCAGGCATCAGACTTAGATTTACTTTGGCAGGCACTCACATCCGATAAACCGGGCTACAGAGGGACTGACATAGGCCTTCCTTCCTTTCAAGCTGGAGAGAGGGATGAACGTAGTGAATAGATTTGGTCTTCAGTGCCCTTTCGAAAAAATCATTGTTGGAAAAACAACTTTGGAAGAAGGTCTCGATCGCCCCAGATCTAATAAAATGTGTCATTTGCCATATATATGTCGATGCAATTTGTAATGTTTGATACTGCTCTCCAATATATAGATAGATAGATAGGGAGGGAAATTGATCAGCGTCATTCTGTCGCTATATGAAACACGACTTTTAACACAATGAGACCAATCATACTAGTCATTTGGGTTGGCTCACTTTTGCACCTATGTCCGGCATGAGTTGTCACACCTTTGCCATCACTCGTTGGATCATCGATTCATTACCAGGCAGAACAGAACGGAAGGGTGGGATAAAACAAACATTTAATCATCAGAAGCATAGAGGGATGTGTGTTTAATCGCATGAACTCGACCGATGGCTAGGGTGGATCTAAGAATCTTTCTCTTTCAGTGCCCTCATTTATGGATGGCTCGTGGAGAGGGACTGGCAATCAATAATCCATCGACCTAGAACAATGAAACCTAGGATTTGCATTTGACTTCATAAACTGATCTCGTTGTTCCATTTTAGCGTTTGACATAGCTGCCAAATCTAGGAATGGAATTTTACTGAGAAAATCCCCAACTTCTCATTACAAATTCTACTCAACATGTGATAAAACAGAGGATTATTGCCCATTCGACCTGAAAGACAGCCCCTAGAGACAGTGCCAGAACTAGATCACTCGAAGGTTAGCTAGCAGGTCTCGTTATGTCATTTCATTCCCCTTCCTTCAGGGGGTGGGTGGGAGGTAGAAAAGTTGGGTGGGTGAGAGGCCCCTACTATTCTAAGTTGAACCAGCATTTCATTTTGTTCCAAGCATGTGAGGAACAAACAGAAACTCCACTCCACATCTCCGGCACAGTCGACCTTGTTTTTATTGGTGTATTTCGGAAAGGGATTTCACCCCTTGAATGAAGGCAGTCTATTATATATGTAATATGAATGGAGTGATTCATTGAAATGAATGTTTGGCCAATGCTTGACCCAACTCTCGCTTTCACTCGACCTTGAAATTCTACATCGCTTCACTAACTCTGAAGACTTACTATTAAGGGTTCTTCATTGCATTCATCAACCATCCCTCTCCTCGACTTGCTTGCTTCGCTCGATCCTATGTATTTTCTTGCAACCAACTGGATAACCCGCTACTAGGAATGGGACATCGAGGTGGGGATCTGGATCTCAATAGATTTTGTTTGTCCAATTCTCCTTGCCGGGGGTAGGGAGAATGCTGGAACATCATCAAATCACTCGACCTCTCATCACATCAAAAGGGTTCTTTGCAACCGATAATGCAGAACATCCATAATTTGAGAAAGGATCGGGTTCGCCGGCATCAACTTTGAAAGCCATTCCTTCATCCGGCCGGCTAAGCCACTTCTCTTTCAGAACGAATGGCACGAACAAACAAAGATACCATTTAGGGTTCAATGCCTTGACATACCAAGTGGCAAACATCCATCCATAAGTCGAGGAGAGGGAACGAAGTAATTTGACTACTTATCTTCAGATACACCTCCTAGCTCTATTTGTCCATCGGTTCAAGACCCATTGGGGTCTCACCATGAGGAGAGGAACTTCGAGAAATAAGCAGTTCACTTTCATGCACCCGTCAGCTTAATAGTCGATCGCCCTTCCTATTATTGTTGGGTTGAACGACCACTGCATCTAGAAGATTTGGTTCAAATTACCATTATTTAAGACAAGTCGAGTGTTCGAAGATCGATTCATTGCCAGAAATAGACGGCTAGTTCCCAGTTCTTATCCTGTTTTCTGGGAGAATAAAGGCTTTGGAAGTATTGTGAATCCGAAGATTGATTGCCAAGTGCCGAAACTGGGCAGCTACTACCTGTTGAACAAACAAAATTCCCAACTAAACCCCTTATCCGGTTGCCCACGACACCTATTGGTTCTACTGGAACAGAGGGAATAACTCAAGAGAAATCGGTTGACTCCTCTCATTGCCTTGAATTGTCCCTGCAATCGTTCGCTCGGATATTTCCTTTTGTTTAACTATTTTGAATAATCGATATTGAAATTGCTAGAGCTGCTCCCATTGGAAAGTGAATTCTCTGTCGAGTAGAAAACCTCCCTCCGACACAAGCGTAAAACCTGACACATTTTGTAAGTTTTGTAAAGAATAACAATGGGAAAGGTAACCAACCATATTTTGAATGGATCTTTATAGGTATGGCATGAACGAATTCAAACATATCAGGGTCGAAATGGGATCGGGTGTTTCAACATAGCACCCGGCCCGCCGACAAGGCGAGTGGGAATGCCATGGACCACTCCCATATATCGGACCTGATAGGTGCTGGTACTAAATCCTTCTTAGAGCCATACATGAGTCACTATAGCATCACAAGGCTTAGTAATCCTTTACCTAACCAATTATGGCATACTACGCAGGCTCCCTATAATATATAGAGGGAACCAAAATCTACCTATATCTATCTATAGAGGAGCATGTCCCAAGTTGCAGAGAACAATCCGCATTAAGGCAATCAATGTTATGCCTTACTTTCCCATCGTCATTGCCATTATAGCTCGTTTGTAGCCCAGCCCATAAGGAACATGTGGACTTGATCGACTTCATCCCCACCTTCAGGTATAGTTGATTCGCCTTCCTTCGGCTACTTAGATATTTCATTCCGCTAAATACTTACTTAAGCTGGCCGATTAGCTTGGATTGGATACGGTTTCGTGGTGCTTGGAGATCCAGATCACAGATGGTCTATCTCTTCTCTATGTTTCCCTTTCACCTTTGGAAACACTTATTCCTCTCAATGATCGGTCGTGAATGAAGTAGGGGGTGGAGCCCTAGTTGCATGCAGTTCGCTACACGAATTTGACTAAACAAGTAGTTGCAACTTAGGGAGAAAGATCTGAGCAATGGAGGAAGAGCGACAGCTCTGGTGGTTCAATCAATCCCAATTGGCCATGCATAAGCGGCTGGGTAACAAGTGGTTTCGGGGAAAGGTTGTGTATTTTCCCTCATATTTAGAAAAGTAGCTCTGGATCGTGGAATTTCTTCGTGTGTAAGGATCGAATCGTGGGCTAACGAGAGACAAAAAGTAATCGAGTATGTGGAACCAATCGAGTATGGGGCCTTCAATTGCCCATTTTAGTGCCTTTTTGGGGTTTTTATTATCCCCATTCTATGGAGAGAAACAAAGTGCCCAATGCGGATATGGTTTTGAATCACAACTGGGCTATGCGGTTAGCTTTCTCTTTATCGGGGGGGCCTTAATGGAGTAAATGCCAGCTGATAGCTCACGTTTGGGGGAAGGGGGGGTGGATCTGGCAGGAATTAGTCTCAACTGATGATGGAAGCGGGCCATTGCTCAGATCTTTCTTCCGTGGCCAGTCCCAAGATTTCGAAGACTGCGGGCGGAATAGTTATTCCAACCATGGTGCACCTAACCTAGGCAGGCCAATTCAGTCAGGTGCAAGCGCATAATCTCTAGTATAGACCGATGCTACACCGATCAAGTGAAAGTAACTCACCCGAAGTCGGAAGTATAGATGGCCATACCACCTATGGACCAATCTATCTCCACCTATGGACCAGTCTAATAGGCCACATTAACTGAGTCACTATTATACCCCATATTAGATCATCATGTCGCATCTATTACATACGTAATATGGGCGACTCACCCGAATATCTCTCTGTGGTGTACCAACGGCATAAAGGCAAGGTGTATAGGCCTTTGTAATTCTCTACCAAAGAGATCCCGATTAATAGGCTAGGTGGGAGATGGGAGTGCAGTGGGTGGGGGACATGGGATAGAATTGTAGTGGGTTAGGCCAGGTGGGAGAGTCGATCTCCTTCGGAACCCTCTCTCTCTTTAGTCTTTCTCTGTACTCTCTCTCCTAAGTATAAGAGGGAGGTTCAGAAGGCTGATCAATAGGCCAGGTGGGTGGGAGAGGTTGAGGCACGTTCAGGACCAACTCTTTCAATCATAGAAGGATTTTAGGTTCATTTTGTAAGGTCCATCTTTACTACTGACTTGTACATGCATTCATTTCTAAAGGCACTTATACAATATTGCATTTATACAGGCACTTAGTCACGCTGACTAGTTAGCGGGGTGGTAACATTGACTAGTTGGGTGGTAACGCCTATTAGTTATCGGGGTGGTAACACTTACTAGTTATATTCTTCCTTTTAGATTCATTGATCAAATAGTGGAGTGTTGAATATATCGATGGATTGACCGTTTCTGACCCTATTTGCTATGTAGCATGTTTCTTACCCTACACTTAATAGATATATTTGTTCTTGAATGAGGAGAGCTAGATCCATGATTCCATCTACTTTTGTTATACATTAGGCAGGATCATTTTCGGTAAGGAGTGGGCGGATAATCGATGCGGAGATCCGGATAATCGATGCGGAGATGCGGTATCGCTTTCCTCAACAAGACCCAATCTAGAAATCCCCTATAGTCACGTACATAATATCACTCTATTCACTCACTGGCATGGGGAAATACAATGATTCATAGTCCTTTCAGTCCAATAAATAAGTTTAGGCAAGGAAAGTTAGTACGATTGTGAAGGTGGGCTAGTGAAAGTTGTATGGGCTAGTGAAATAAAGCCACCCAGCTGCCCAACCACCTAGCGTTAAAGCCACCTGGTCACCTAGCGTTTAGTAAGGAAAGAAATGGTAAAGAAAGCCTTTTAGGTTAGCCAGGAAGAAAGCCAGAGCCAAGAAGAGAAGAAAGCCAGGAAGAGAAATCCCTTTAGGTTAGGATTCATTATATACGATTTAATTCCTTTTCAGTCCAATTACTCTTTCTATGAAGGGTGACTTTGTTTATTAAGGGTTATTATCTCTAGGGTTACTAACGCTCTTGGCCTTGCTCAATTAATAAATCCAGACAAGCTACTAAGCTATCGCTCGGGCTATAGGAAAGACCTTATCGCTGCCGCTGTTAGGTGCGGCTTCGTAAGTAAGTTGGCTTCTATCTAATTAAGTAGTAGAATCGATCCAGTAGATAAGAAGACCGAACAACTGAAAGCTAGGTGAAAAGGCTTGGGTAACGTAGGTAACATGGTTAACTTGGTGAAAAGGCTATCCAAGGTGAAAGGGCAAGTGATGGAAAAGGCTATCCAGCACTTCTGACTTATTATGTCGGATATCGGAAGTTCTTGGTTGTGTAGGTCATTGCTGGTGTAGGTGTTGGGTCCAGAAGAGATAAGAGATAAGCCAATAAGAGACATGTAACGTATTAGAATATGTGCTATTTACACGGCTATTCAGGATAACACATGAGCAAGTTGATCATTTTTATCTAAGTTGGCTTTCCTTTTAGGCGATTCATATTCCTTCCCAATGGGAGACTTCTTTTACCAATTTCCTCAGGCAAGATAGGGAATACAGATAGCTAGGCAGAATAACATTTTCACAACTTTAATCATAACGTTTTCACCCTCCCAGTCTATGTAATAAATCTATTTTCATTGGTTTCACCGCTTTCTACCTCATGTTTGAACCGCTTTAATCATCCCAGTGAATGGAATCTATCTTTAACCTTTCCCAACCACTAGACCCTAGACCTTTTATTCTTTCCCTCGACCTTCGATTCTTTCCCAACTAATCAAACCAATCAATCTATCCAGGCAAGCTATGCCTTCCTTGGGCCCGGTATCCCTTTTATCCAAGAAAGAGAATATATCCAATCACTTCTATGATAATTACAACTAGGGGAACAACCATTAAGGCTATCCAGCAGGTGAAAAAGATAGGTTAACTTGGTGAAAAGGCTTGGGTAACGTGGTTAACTTTGACTTAACTACACCCAGACTTACCCACCCATATAGATAGGTAAAAAGGTAGGGGAAAACGTGACTAGGGTAACGTGGGCAACGTGAGTAACGTGGGTAACGTGCGCTAAGCCCACCCAGTCAAATAAACCTATCCATAGGAGCTAGGGGAGCAGGGGAGCAGGAGAGCCAGTGACAAGTAGAGTAGTTGAATTGCCCAGTAGAGTAGTGGAATTTATCATTGCGAAAAGGCTATCCACTTGAATAAATCTATCCAGTTATTCATAGTGTAGATTCATATATAATTACAGGAAGGGGAACAACCTGAGTGTAGGAAGCTTGCCAGCATCCCACCAGAAGATAAGCGACGAGAAGTCTAGCTGCAGTAAGAGATAAGCTAGAGTAAGATAAGCGACGAGAAGATAAGCCAATAAGAGATAAGAGACAAGCCAATAAGGGATAAGCCAATAAGGGAACATCTTTCTCTATATTGGGAGCTATATAAAAAAGGGAGTTAGATCAACAGTGAGAGGAAGCTAGATAGATTCTATATTGGAAGCTAGATAGATAAGGAAGAAAGCTAGATAGATTCTATTGGGAGCTAGATCAACAGGGAGCTAGATCAACAAGGAAGAAAGCTTGGAAGGGTTAGATCGATAGGGAGCTAGAGAGATTGGAAGCTAGATAGATCAACAGGGAGCTAGATAGATCAATAGGGAATAAAGCATAGAATATCTTTCCAGTATCCCAATTACCAAAATTATATAACTATAGATAGGGGAACAACCAATGCGGGTGCGGCTTTGCCTTCCTCGACAATCCCCAGAGAAGAAAACTATCCAATCACTTTTGTTGCTGCCCTGGGAGAGCTGGTGGTTGGGGCTTCACATGCTATTACCAGGTGGGTGCAGGTGCGGGTGCCGGATTCAGGCCCGGGTGCTTGCGGGTGCTTGTGTATGCCTGGTCTCTTTCCTTCCTAGCCTGAGAAATTGCCTGAGCCAGTAACCCAAGCTTGAGCCTTAGAAAGTAACCCAAGTATACAGGGGAGCAGGAAAGCCTGAGACAAGCCCCAATGACTCAATCTCTCTTTCTATTTTCCTTTCACAAAAAATTATTTGAGGGGAATAGTTTGTTGAGCGGAGCGAGTTCCTCGAGAAGAGCAAGCTTTGCGAGTGTGGGTGCTTGGTCTCTTTCCTTCCCAGTTAATCAACAATATATCCAGGCAAGGATAACCAGATTGGTTTGGGAATGGTTTGGTTTGGGGTGGGAATGGGTGGTTGGTATCTCCTCTCCTTTCCTTATTCTAGTGCTATCCCAGTGCTTCCCAAGGAATGAATGAATCTATGGTTCATATGGTCTATGGTTACTAAGACCAGCCCAATAAATATCATTAGTGAAAGTTAGGGCTTTCCTAGCCCTCCTCACCCTTAAGGGTGAGCAATAAATAACCTACCGTCGAGCAAGCAATCCTTCCTTTTAGAATATTCGATGCCCTGAATGTTTGATTAATCCATCCCAGCTATGAAAGCACTTCCTGCTAGCTTTACAGACCCTGAATCTAGACCTTAGCTAAGATCAACTCTACTCGCTCAGTACTGGGCATTGGTCCTGCTGTGATAAGGAATTTTGCTACCTTGCCGGCTCTGCTCATGGTAAGATCTTACCTATTGGGGTTATTTAGGTGGTGATTAAACGTACGAAACGGGCCATTTCAGTGGGTTTTCGCGAAACATGCACTCACTTCGTTGAAAGAACCTGCTAGGCTTATAGGTGAGGGGATCAACATCGGGGTTTTACTTAGAATAAAATACAGTAAATATGCTCGATAAGGTTCATTCATAACGGAGGGAGAAAGTGGAGAGAAACCGCGCGAAAAGCGCCATTTCAGTGGTTTGATACACATGCTCTTTATTTTCAATACGTTAAGTTACTCGACCAAAGAAGGGATAGATTGATCATAAGGGGAAAGTAGGTCAGGTGCCGCAGTGAAGGTCAGTAAAAGTGCTTCTACTTTCTCTCTACAACAACACATAGCAAAGGTTAGAGAGCATGACTATGGGCTGGTGGGGCGAGAGAGCAGGTGGGATGCCTGGAATAGTATTCGCTTACCTGAAATACAGAATTTGGGTCTACATCCAAAGCTATATCTATCTGGGGAAGGAAGAAGCAACCTATCCTGACACTTTCTAAAGAATAGGATTCTACATACATAGCTATACCAAAGGAAGTTCCATTTCGACAGGGTCATCCGCCCGCCAAATTGGGTACTCAAACAAATTGATTCCCACCTTCGACACCTACTATGGGATTCTCATCATCAAGGAGATTCGGGCTAACCAAATCATCCACAAAAACGGGAAAACTAGATCCAAATGATTCACCAATTGAAAGTTATACCTGTCGATACATCCAATGATACTAGAGTTTGTATTCGAGAGATCCACATTATAGCTGACCCCTCCCCTATCATCCATCCAATCGGTCAGAATATTTGATCTTATTTTCTATAACGAGGTACATTAGTGACTCGTCTGACAAAGGAGGACAAGGAACAAGCATATTATATATTTATATCTACATCTAAATACGAATACACGAATTCTAGGGCCCATCATGTTTGGTGCCCGACGATAAGGGATTCCAGGCATATCATCTATTCTGGACTTACTCTCGGATGGCTCTTTATTTCTACTAAAGAGACTTGGAGGATCTCCTTAGTTCATCCTTGAACTCCCTACCTACCAGTCTAGCCCTGAGTGCCATACCACTTCTTACCGATCCGGATATTGTAAAACTACTGTATATATATTCTAATTCTTTCATGTTCCATTGATTCAGAGTGCCTCATTTCCAGCCGGGGTGCTCTTCCCCCAATGCTATTTCTACAGCACCCAGTTGCGCTGCATGTCCTACTGCGGTGTGTTCAAGACCGTTTGAACAATAATAAAGATCATCTAGTCGCTCCTAACCCTCATGTTATTTGGGTTAGAGGCTTCGCTCCTAAGTAGTTCATCATCTGCAGATCTGTAATCTCCCCAGCTTACCGGCATATCAATCAATGTTAGTATCAATGTGGAATGAGTGTCCAGTCATTTTTGGAACAATGCAGAGAAAGTGTTCGGTCACGGTAAGGTCCTTGTAGTTTGGTGTTTCCAGCTGTTGCATGCATATTTGAAAACTCATTCTTTGTTCCGGTCTGCCAACATTATGTTTCATTATTATTGTTAATAATATAGTATTGTGCACGTTCTTTGTTCTTTTCTTTTTGGGGGAGTTGGCCCAGAAAAGAATGCCAGTTAATCTAAGTGGACCAACGAATAAGCGAACATCATGATCCATAAACACGTGCAATTCCACCTCCAACAGGGTGGGTGGGACCACTCGATATCGTCAACTTGATTGACCCCTTACTCCTTCTATATTATAATAGTGGGAATATCATAGTGGATTCTACAGCTCTGTTGGGATATACTTTCATATTGACTGACTTAAGGAACAAAACACTCGGGATAATCCATAATATAAACCTCGATCTCGCAGCCATAGCGATTGGGAGAGGGCTCAACTTTGAAAATAGAGAGGGGAGAGGGTCGGGCTTTTGTTTTCTTAAGGGGAGAGCTTTTAGATAAGCTTTTGAAATGAAAGAGGGCCAAGATCGACCCCGATTGCGGGATAGAGATGGTTTTTAGATAAGATTTTGAAATGAAAGAGGGCCGAGATCGACCCCGATTGTGGGATAGAGATGGTTTTTAGATAATCTTTTGAAATTAAAGAGGGTCGAGCTCTCTATTTTTAAGGGGTTACACAGGCGGGATTAGCACTTTCATACTGAAGGGTTTTAGCTTATAGATATAGGGGCTTGGGTTCTGGCTGATAGAGATAGGGGCGGGGCGCGACTATCTCCCTTCTAGAATAGGTACTTACAGCTTTTAGGGAATGCTGCTAATCAATGGATTCGGAAATCAATGGATTCAGGTTGTCGCGAACTCATTAAATCCCTTGTGATTGTGAGGCAGAATGGGAATGGTACTAACAAAATGCCAGTAGGAATGATATCTGGAATGATATTTATCTCCTTCTGTGTAAATATTCTATATATAAGGGCATGACCTGAAGTGGGAAGTATGATGGAATGACCAACAACATGGATTGGGAGTGGGCATGACCTGAAGTGGGCTCTTTATATGCATAGAAACTTTTTTGGGGGTCAATGCCATAGGAAATCCCTCTTCTACTCCAAGAGTGGGGTTTAGTGACAAGTCAGCATGAAGAGATTTATCCAGATTGAGTTTCTCCACCAGGGGTCGGCTTTGTTTGTTGCCTTCGAGTTCCTGTTCATAAGGTCCAAGGGTTCATCCACTCGATTTAAGCTATGCGAGGGTATCTAGACCGAATTCAATGATTTGATGGTTCGGCGGGAATGTACATATAGTTCATGTGGTTTTAGCTTATCGGTTGAGGAATTAGATTGAGGGGAGGCTTTCTTATGATTTTGGGCATCCAACTCTAGTAGACATACGGGGTGCCATTTTAAGCTTGCATTCAATTTTTTAGTTCCCGGGGTGGAGTGAAGAACCAGGAGTGGTTTTAGAGACACTAGCTTTAGGAGTGGTTGCTGGTAGGGTGGGAATTAATGGGCTGCTTTCACCAGGGCCAGTCAAACAAATTATGTATCTGAATGTGGAGATCTTCGTCGGGGTTTTCTTTTATAGAAGCTATATTATGCTTCCCACTTTGGGAAACAGATAAGCTAGGCCATTAGATGGAAATCGGGCTTTTACATTTGGTCCTACTTAATCCAAGCCAAGTTAAGATGAAAGTGTTCATGCCATGACGTGTTGAGGCAAGGGTGTTGTTCCACTCATCCAGGCAATACTAAATAGTGAAATGGGCATGAGAGAGGGCAAGAGAAATTAAGGTTTCGGGAACTAGGCAAAGGATTTCTCTGATGTTTGGGGGCGGTTTCCGGCTTTAGACTGAGTTCAAGTTTCCTTACACTATTTTTACTAGGACAAGGGTTTCAGCTACGAGAGAAGCTTTATAGAAATGATATAACATATAGATCAAATGTTTGAGCAGAGAGGGAGACAACCAATTCATTCATTTATTTCCCTGGTGAAAGAGGATACGAGGAAAAGTTTGTTTATCCAAGCTAGGCTAAAGGAAAGGTTGATTACCTGCCATCTCATCCAACAGGCTTTATACTTAATTCAAAGAGAAGTGTGTTAGCCTTTATCTCTTATCATGGGCATCAGGCTGAGTCCAACATTTGACTGTTGCGTCTAGGTGTCATGCAGTGAGGGCATAAAGTATTGATCGTCATCAAAAAAACCGGTAACCTTTATATGATACCTTATTTAGATGGAGATGAGACCTTAGGGTTAGGCACTCTTCCCCTTTACCACTCTTTCACTTTCCGAGACGCCCTTTAGCAATTTGTTGCTTTTCATTTAACCACTCAGAGTTAATGCATGGGGTTCCCATTCTTTCCCAGTAGATGATATAAATCCTCTCCACTTTTTTAGAACGTATATAACAACTCGATATCCAAGAAAGGGATTGGGATCTAGAAGCAATTAGAATTACAACTGGTCGGGACCAGGAATCTTTCCATTTCTGAGCTCGTTTCTTGTTGGAGTTCAAATTCTCTTATCTGTCGTTCACACAAATACTTACCTTGGGGACAGGAATGAATCAGGTTGGCGAATCAATGATCTGTTAAGGGATAAAACTCTGTGTGCGGCAACAAGGGCCGGGGCAACTCATCCAATAAAGTGAGGGGGATCTTTAAAGATATATCTCATTGGCGTATTTAACTAAGCCTAGTATTGAATGAATACTGGCATTTAATGAAGCCTTTCAATGTCCTTGCTATGGAGCTTTCACAACCTCTACCTTGAGTTACTTATTGGGTGGGGCCGAAAAGTGTTATATTACATATATAAGGTCCTCTATATTTCTTCCCCTCAAAGAGAATAGAGAAGGTAAGGTTCTCCCTCAATTTACTTATTTGGTGGGGGTTCAATCAAGAGTTCGCTTACTCACCCTTGCCCCCCCTCATCAATAAGTAACTTGGACAAGCAACTACGTTCCTATATTTCTTCCCCTCAAAGAGCATAGCGAAGGAAGGAAAGAAGGTAAGGGCAAGTTCTGGACCAAACAAATGATAAGCGAGGGATTGGTTTTGGTGTTCATTGATCACACACATCCGAATTCATAGCATAGATAGAAGGAATCTTCATTGGGATTAGTAGGGGTGATACAAAGTGTAGCGCAATCTAGTTAGCGCATCTGTTTTGGGTACAAAGGGCCATAGGTTTGAATCCTATCACCTTGATGAGAAACTTAGTAAACCCCAATCATGCAAAACTTAGTAAACCCAAATAAAAACATCACTCAGCTGTTATCACCTCATGTTACTATTCACAAGCCGCAATTTACTCTGATGTTTCCAATTTACCATAGAATCCTCGGGGCTTTATTAGCCACTATGGTTTCGTTCAGTCCCCCTTTTGGCCTGGAAATAGGTTTTTTCAGCCTCACTTATGATAATTTATACCAACTTGCCTCAGGTTTCTCCGTCAATTTTCCAAAGGCCGCTCTAAGATTAGTAAATCTAACTTCATTAGAGTCGCGCTATCATATGGGTAACGGAGTTCATCATTTATGGTGGGATTTGGGTTTTTCCCAAACCTCTCCAATAATCCAGATTTCTGAATTTCCTACGTTATGTGTCGCTTTCTCAGCTTTCGGAAGGATTATCCAAAGAATATATTGTAGATCTAGCAGTCTCGCCCAACATTTCTTTATCTATCATCGGAAGGTGAGAGAGAGAAGGAAGGAAGGTTATACCTTCCCCCCTCGCCAGTAGAACCTTGTGGAATTCACCTTACTTCAAACATGATCCTATAGCGAAGGAACAAAGAGAAATCCCCTTGAAAAAATAGAGGGAATTAGAGATGGATAGTTGAATATTACCTTTAATTACATGTTGGCACGTCATGCCAATTAAGGATGGAGCAGTTCTAATAGCATATCTAAGGAAGGAAAGAAAGCTGATTAGTCTATTTAGTTAGTTCTGTGGTGAGCTTTTCAAGCTTCCCATACTCATTTTATCCATGCACTTTTCTGCATGTGAGAGTCTTACTGGCACTAGACTCCTTCAGAGCTCTACAAATATAAAACTATATATACGAGTTAACACAAGCGAGAAAATAGGCGGAAAATCCTATTTATTATATTCAAGTGCATTGTCTGCTGTTGTATGAAAGCGCGAAGGGGAAGGTTAGTCCGAACACATCTAGTGTAAGCACCAGAGACCGGTTCCGTCGCTCCTTCCTTAACGGGGTTCATGGACTACTATAAGGTTTCAATATCCCGGCCTAAGGAGCTAAGAATTGTATGGGTTGAGTAGGTCTACAACCCTTAGGGGACCGACTACTCGTCTAGGGGGCTATTTACCAGCCGGGAACTAGATCGTAAAGGGTTAGTGGGGCTATCGTCGTCATACGAGTCAATACATTAAAGAAATACGTCGCAGAGGCTACTGCACTTAGATACTTGGATTTCTTGGGGCTTTATAAGGATGATTGATCTATCCTGTACTTTCACTCCCCAAAGAATACCTCTAATAGAATAGAGCTCCGATTACAAACAACTTCACAAGACATATTTTACATTGCTTATACATCTTTATATAAGACTTTCTACCCCCTAGGAACATTCTAGAGAAGCAAATCTCTAGTTGGCGGAACCTTCTAGTAAGCCTTTTTACATTTATTGCTTCCCACCCTCCGTGCATGGATCTCTTTCTTTTGTTTTCCATCCACCCCACCCAGGCCTTCATGATTCGACCGTGTCGAATCTCCTCTTTGTCTCTATTTCAACCAAGCAGGATAATCACCGTTTACCTGCCTCTCCCTTCTCAAGAGCCCTCTAAACTTCATATTGGTCGTTATAGACATCCTTATACTTTAGAAGGAATAGTATGATTGGTACCTCCCCACTAAGGCCTTCCCTTGTTCGAATTACTTTCCATCCCGCTACCGAACTGCATAACCGAACTTATGTTTAGGTCTCGTCACTTGATCAACTCCCACTAAATCCTATTACGCTAGACCAATGAGCTATTCTTCCACTATTCTGGGTGGGAAGGAAGAAGAAAGAGTGTTATCTATAACCTTACCATGGATCAGACTCATAGCCATGAGCGAAGGTATACCATCCATAGTATAGGGCATGCCCCTTCTTTTTGACTGAACAACATTTGATAAGAATCGAACTTGAATGAATAACTTAAACCCCTTCTTTCTTTAATGCATTCATTGCTCGGATCTTGGAGTCAATGGCCCTTGCTTTTGATTCGTATAAGAAAAGCTACAGCTTGTCCGCACGAAGATCTCTAGCCGCCTCTGCCATTAGTGATTATGAGTCAACGAAGTCAACATCTCTATCTGTAACTTGTTCTGTCACCCTTGCTACTCTCACCTATGCCTTTTTTACCTTTTCCTCTGTCTCTCCTGCTGCTGGATCATAAACTGGGTCTAGGCGAAATCATTATTTTAACGAGCCTTAAAATGACCTACCTCTACCTGGATCACGAGTCAGAAGGGAACGACCGGCCTTTCGCCTTTGCCTTCGCCCCTGAACTTCACCTTTTAGAGGGATGGCTTGACCTTCGCCTTCCTCCAACCTCTGACTGGAAAGAGAGAAAATCCAATAGTAAGAACCTGCCTCTACCTGGCTCACGAGAATGGGAACGAGCCTGAAAAAGAAGTCTACAATGACCAACCTCTACCTGGCTTTATTTCGCCTTCCTCCAACCAATGAATGATAGGCCAGAAGAATTACCTTCCTCCAAGCTTGTTTTAATGAGCCTTAAAATGACTCCAGCAACTAGAAGTTCTTCCTTCCTCAAGTACAATCAAAAAATCCATGAGTTTCTTTTCTCTCGATAGCCTTTCAGATAAAATGCGAGATATTAAACTAGTGAAACAACTGGATCAACATCTAGCTCTATCGTTGTCTTTGCTTCTGGATCACGATCACTATATGGAACGGAATCACTATATCAAACTGCAACTATTAGAAGCCGATATTATTATATAATATATTATGGGAGCTAGAAGGGAAACTGTGATGGGAAGGGATGTTGGGTAAGATGCTGGTTCTGATGGTGGTGGATAAGATGGATCGACTAACTCTTTACCGACAGCTAAAGCAACTGGATCAAATGCATCTACCTCTACCTCTGCATACTTAGAGGAAGTTTATATGTCTCAGTCGGAGGGGTTTGTTGCACCTGGTCAAGAGAAAAAGGTGTGCCGACTTATAAAGTATCTCTATGGCCTTAAGCAGGTTCCCAGAGCCTGGTATATCAAGATTGATAAGCATCTTTTAGAGCAAGGGTTCACATGATGCCCATTTGATTCCAATATCTATCTAAAAGAGCATGAGGGGGAGAGATTTTCATTCTCATAGTATACATTGATGATCTGGTTATTCTCAACAGCTCAGATATGATGATTGCTACAACAAAGATGAAAAGCAACTCCTTGAACTGATGCAGCTCCTTAAACGAATATGGTTTCCTTATCAAAGTTACAGTTTCTGATAAAGGGAAGGTTTCTGAATAGGTCAAGGCCTACTTGAAACTATATAACAGATAGCACTGGTCACCATTCAGTTAGGAGAGTCGCCCCCTCTTCGATAGGTTGAGGCACGTTCAGGACCAACAAAGGAGTTTATGGTCATTTTGTCAGGTCCATCTTTACTACTGATATAGACAAATAGATATATTTATGGTCTATAGCCAGTCTATAGGCACTGACTATCGAACATTGTAAGTAAGGCACTAACTATTGCCCTATTTAAAGCCTGTTTATCACCTACCCTATCCATTCAAGCCCTATTTCTTTTCGGCCCTATCCTACCTGTTTCTGGCCTATTTCCAACCAATTTCAAGCCCTATCCTACCATTCATTCAAGCCCTATTTACAGTCCTTGAGTTGCAGCTCCTTGAACAGTCATTTCGACAGTTATTCATTTTGAGAATAAAGGAGTCATTCGAAGGCTTACCTCACAAATAAGGGAGTCATGAGAAGACATAACTTCTAAATAAAGGAGTCATTGAGGAGGCTTGCCGACATAGTTGTGGGAGCTTAAAAAGTATAAGAGATATAGGGTATGATGAGATACGTAAGAAGTAGACTTCTCGGTAAAGAAAATGAGATCAATAAAAAGTATGACAATTATATCAATAATAAGTATTACAATTAGATGACTTGCCTTGCAATGCGGTGTTCTGCATTCTAAGGCTTACCTTCTCTCTGCTGCCTCATATCCAGTCTCTATCTATGGGGGAAGGAGGGATGGATAGATATATTTGTTCATGTAGAGTTACCGAGCTCAAGAACCATGAGGCCCTTCGAGGGCAAGGCCCGAGAAAGGATAGAGCTCTTTTTTTATCGGGAGGAAGTCTTCTGCGTGGGAAAGCCAGTCATTTATCTTGAGCCATGTGTAGCTGATTTATGAGTTTATTCCAGTCTCTTCTCTCAAACCAGTCTATCTATCTCTCTATCCACCAAAGGTTCCCAATTTTGAAAGAATTCCTGCCGAGACGACGGATCCAGCCGTAGGTGCCTCAACATGAGCTTCGAATAACCAAATAGGAACTGGTATCATAGGAACTTGAACGGGGAAAGAAGTGGAAGAAGCAATCCATAGAAAGATTTGGTGGCACTCACTTAATCATGTGGTTAATTATATTTGTAAATTGGTGGTTCCTATTTGGGATAAAATAAACAGAATAGCTAGTAGCATAAAAACTGATCCGAGTGAAGTATATGGGAGAAACTGATACGCTGCCTTGATCTTTCCTTGTCGAGAACCCCATACCCCTATAATAATAGTAGAGTAAGGGGTAGCCCCATAGCTTCATACCCCAGGTGGTGGGAGGTGTTATCACTGAAATTTCGTTCGCACATGGCGACAAGAACTCTGCATCGTCAAAACAGGACTGGAGTCATTCATGGCACAGGATTAATTCCATAGCATTGCAAAAGGGTCAAAAACTATACAAAATGACCAAAAATTTGAAGGGCGCTTTACAGAACCTGGGTTCGCGTGCATATGCGCGTAACAACAACGTACAATGTGCACTTCAGCGCACGATGCGCGACTATTGGGCGAAAAACCCGCGCGCCTGCTAAACAACACATTTATTGAAATTGGTCGGCCTCCCAACCACTAATGGATCAGCTCCCGAGTCGATTTGACACCAAATCCGAGCTCAATCCTCATGGTGGGCTGGTCAAAGACCTAATTGAGCCCTAAAGAGCCCCTTTTCACATTCCAAAGAGGTCACATAATAACCCAATGCTTGTCTATAAAAAGCCATGAATAACCACCATTTTCTCAAGGAATTCTTTGTATTGTTATGCTGCTGAGATTGCTAAGGACTCATTCTTTGGCAATAAACATCACAAGCTACATTTCATAGAGATTTTCCACCCCTCTCTTGAGTGGATAAGCTTGGAGTTCTTTCACCCACATTTTCATCTTTTCATTGTAAGGAGAACAAGCTTTGAGGGCCTCAAGAGCCTTCCATTGGAGAAAGAAGGGACCCAAGTCCCCTTTTGTTAAGAACCAAACATCAATATAGCATAGAAAAACCTCAGGAAAAGTACTCAACACCTTGAAAAAGAGATAATCTCAGATAATAAGCCTCTTCGAGGGGGAAACCTCCTTTTACCCCACTTAAATGTTCAAGTACAAGANTTATGTGTTGAATTTCATCCATATAAAAACTTGTTTTTGGGTGTCCGTCTGCTTAGCCCCCAATAAGCTCTTCTTTTTGTCTTCTTGCCCCCCCTCATCAATAAGTAACTTGGGACAAGCGGCTTCGCACCTGAAAAGCCAATATTCATGAAGAAAAGATTCAATTTGGAGCGTCCGATGAGCCCTATGTTCCTTGAAAAAGGGCTAATTTATTAAGTGAGAATGCAGAATAATACTGTTTTCTCGAACCAGTAGGGTCTCCTCCTTGCCCAGCTTGAGTAAGCGAACCTAGCGTCCCATCTAGGTCAAGCGTAGCGTCTGGAATAAAAAAACGGCGAGGGGGTGAGTTACGACGAACCCACTCGACCGTTAGGGAGAGGTTCCTAACCTACAATCTCATCAATCGTGCAGTCAACTTGGTAGCCACCCTGTCGATACTTGCTTTTCTCCTTATGGCCCACGTGGAAACTACTGGTCTCATCACTAGTCTGTAACAACACAATATCCAGTACACAGTTAATACTCGCTCGCTTACCCAACATGGCTTAGATAGACCTTGCTTTATTACCTTGACCTTCTAGCAATGACTAGAGCTTATAGCCATGACCTTATTGCTATTTCCTTCTGTCTATGACTGGCTAACAGCTATGACCTAAAGGCAGCTCTGATTGGCTATGACCAGCTGGCTATGATCAACTATGATCAGCCCCTTATGACTATGACAACTGAAATGCCCTTAAGGCTTACTTACCTTAAAGACCGTACCGTAAGGAAGTCTTTAGTGCTAGTCCTTTAAGAACAACGACAAGTAGTATAAAGTGCTAGTACCTTACGGAACTCTGTGTAACTTACTATATGGACCTTCTAGTGACGTTAAGGAACTTACTATTATCGGCTCTCGGCTGACCTTCCGTCAATGAGCACTGGCTCTGATTGGCATTGGCTGACTGGGGCTATTGAAAATGACCACATTGAAATCCCTGGTATTATAGACAGCAAAAGGAGGCAATTCAGTCCAATCTCCATCTATTTCTCTAGGGGCGAGAATACTCATCTCTTATAGACGTATTAACAACAACAATTTCTTATCCGCACAAACTATTACGTATATAATGCTTGCCGCCCGTACACTTCGTTGATAGAAAATATGATCCCACCCTTCGAATAGCATTTCTTAAAGATCTCGCCAACTCTCTATTTCCACACCTACCCGCTCGGTTTCATGCTCGTGGATCCGAGACTACTCAGATACGTAATAGTTTACTAGGTATGGGTGGGACTACTACCCCACAACTTATTCAGCAGCGACGTCGCTCATGAGATTTCCCGTAGGGGAATAGGGAAAGGTTTCACCCCCTAGTTATAGGTTTCATCCCCGATCTCAGTTACCCATTTCCACCTATGTATATAAAGCTCTTCAGCTTCAGTATCAT
>SNQJ01S0043623.1:0-38076 GCA_010110895.2 Picea sitchensis
TATTGGAGAATTGGTCCATGATTGTATGGAGAAGTGATGCTACAACAGATAGAGACAACAGCAAGGTCATCATAAGTAGTTGATTTTCTTCATGCATGAGCAAGTGTGTGTGTCAGAACTAGAAGCCATTGAAAGGAGATCTAGGACATCAAGGCTCAGGTTGTATATTTCTCTTTCAGTTAATTCAATACATGAATATGTCATTTTCCCATAATGATGATATCATCTTATTACATGATTCCTTGATCACATGTATAGACTACGTATTGAATATATTAATTTGCTTGTACTTCGATTGGTTTGTACTATTGTGATTGACGGCACAAGAGAATCGAAGCGGAGCAAGGAACAACAGAGATTTAAGGAGAGTGTTCATAAGGTATGTGCACTATCCATTTCTCTTAGTTCATTCAATAGTCTAGATCTAGGGAAAGAGTAGTATTCTGTCTTGTTTTGTTCTAGATCCAGGTAGATCTAGGGAGATTGGTCTGTGTCCGCACTCACGAATTTATCCTGAAACACCCTCCTTATGTAGAAACATCATCAACAACACTTGCAAACATGCAGGCATTATTTCCTCTAGCTGACCCAATCAATCCATAGCATACATGCTGCCACAAAAATTGCAGCAACTTCTTTCTCCCTATAAAACTTTTCCTTGTTGATATCAGAAGTCTACAATTCTTCCCGGGTTCCTAGATCTTCTTGTGCTCTTATTGTAGTCACTGTACATGACTATTTTTTTCCTAAGCACTTTCTAGCCAAATCACTCTTGGTTTCCTTTGCATTTATAGTCCCAAACTAAGCTGATATTAACCTTCAACTTTTGTTAATTTCATAGGTCCAACTAACCCAATCTCGTACTTGGATGAATCAAATTCCACACCAAGTTGTTTTATAGACTTTGTATTCTTCAACATCCCATTACTCTTCAGAAATGAACTTCTTCAGCCCTTTCTCGACGGAATACTTTAGTACTTGAGGTTTTCTTGTACTGTTTGCTTCTCTTTTTCTAGCTAGACATCTATCTCATGATTTCTTCTTCCATTACTTAGGATGTTCATGGACTTGACTTCATCCAGGATTTTTTCCTTGTCTACTTTGCATACTTTCCATCACATATTATGTTGATTATTAATTTTCAACATTCCATTATTATTTGTATTCCTCTGATTCATCTTCTGCATGAAGGGATTATAATTCCCTAAAACCTTCCTTCCTTATTCCCATTCTCTGCATCTCCATAAGAAATTATGGTTCATGCATTATCATATATTGCAAATGGATTTCTCCACCTAGAATTCACATTTGATGTGCAAGGATTGTCACCTAGACTGTCTTCCCCAAACAAGAATCCCATTTGGGGTTTCCATGCTGCTTATCAAACCCAACATTTGATCCAACGACTTCTGAAAAATATCAGATGTAGAATAAAGAATTTTCCCTGTCCTTATTCTTTGAACTAATGGCTCTTAGATCTTCGTTGGACGCTATCATAAGGTTCCCAGGTCTTCAGTACCTCCCTGATGCAGGTCCGAACAAGACGAAACCCATGGGTTTCCTTCCTAACCCCTTTTTCCTTCTTTAACATAGTTTTCAGGCACTAGACCCCGTTTTCCTTGGGCCCTTATTTACATAGGACCATGACTGTGACCAAGTGATAAATCAATAGGTTCTTGCTCGAGCCTTCAGCTTAGGGAAATTTCAAACACAACACAACAATCTATCAGATTTCTAAATTATCGAACTCACGAAGTAGAGTGGATCAAAAGTCCACATCTACCCAGCATCCAATGGATGAAACTCATTATGGAACCTCAGGCATCAAAGTTCTGAGACTTCGGAGCTTCAGGAGTTTAGGAGATACTGCTACAAATGTCAACGGTCCTTGTTGATTTGAGATCAACGGTCCTCAATTACGTAGGGACTTCAGGTATTTCCAACCAAGACTAGATCAAGGGTCCTTCCACCTCCTCCTCGATCAACGATTGAGATTTTCTTTGGTACTTCAGTGCTTTCACCCTTTTCTTTTCTCTGGAGTGCTTCGTACCTGAAGTTCCAGATATGGCACCACACATCCACTTTCATATCAATTACTATCCAATGGAGTGAGTCTACATCTTCCACATGTCTCCTCATAGATAAACGATCCATGTTCTTTCCTTTGGATCAATGACCCTTAGAAGTTTCGGGCTTCGGCGCTTCAGAACATTCCAAAACACAACTTCACAAAAACCCCGGAGTATGATTCTCCAAAGTTCACAATTTGGTGACACCTATCCAACTCAGATCAATGATTCCCAACTTCTTCAACTATTTATATCTTCCCCAACCACAAACTTCCGAAGTGGTTCACTTTGAAGTTATGGATCTTTCACCACCTGTCAGCCTTGATGATGGATAGTCTCAAATAACTTCGAGACTTTGACAAGTCCACTCTCCTATGCACACAAGGTTTAAGTCTGATGCACTTACCTCTGGATCCAAGGGTTGTTGGTCCTTCACGCTCAGACCCAATGGATGGGATTTGTTCCTCTCCTCTGTGATTCCTTTATTTTGCTGGACACTGATCTAACGGTCTAGGCTCCTCATTAGAGGTGACCTTGGGTGGTGACCTCACACAAACATGTGATTGCAGGAACTCTCAAAGGTGGTTTGAGACCAAACTACTTTTTATCCAGTAATTCACCTTGAGACTACACGCATCCTTTCTCCAAAACCGTGGTTTGGATTGCGGCTCGCCCTCAACTTTGTAAAGATCGAGCACCTTATATCCCCGCAATGTGAGGTGACTGTCGATCTCACGATCTTGACGATGCTTCTAAACGGATGACCGATATCTACCTCCAACAGTTCAGATCTCTTCTGACTTAGAGTATTTTCTAAGTATTTAAAGTCTTCGACCTTTGGTCCTCCTTCAAGTCCATCTATCGGGTCTCGTCTTCGCTCATGTAAACATTATCTCTTCTAAGATTTAGGACTTAGAATGAGTCTGTCTCCCACACACTCCTTACATTATATCTTCTAAGATTTTAGAGTTACTCAGTCTTGTAAGGGTCTCAGCCCTTCTGTTTTCTTTCAAAGGAAAACTTTGTGCCCCCCTGGCAACCTTCTTCTCAAGGCACACCTTGCTGAGGGTTTTCTACAGAGTGTTCAACAACTCTTTGAGTATCTTCCTTTGATACTCTTCTCCCTAAACTCAACAAAGATTTCTCTATGTGCACACTTTCACTTGCTCGATGCCCACCTGCAGAGCCCTACAAAGTTCTCAATGACTCTATCTCTCTCTAAACTCAAAACAGAGTTCTTCCTATGCACTCCTTGCACTTCTGTTGATGAAGGCTCAATGGTATCTCTCATGAGCTTCTCTGAGGTTAACTCACCTATGTCAATGCACTCCTTGCAGACAATGTGCACTGCTTGCACTTGCAACTCACATGAGAGAAACAATTGAAACTTATTTGTTACTTAACCAATTCACGCATTACTTTGTGGTCCGACACAACTTCTATCGTGGTTTTACGATACCTCTACTCCTCCTGAGCTTCTTAACACGAACAAGGTAACATCTTGGCACTCAGGAATGTTTCTGAGGTACAAAAGTGGTTCCTCCAGACACAATTTCCACTTGAAACTTCGGGTCCAAAGACCAGTTATCTAGCCCATCCAGGTTTGGCATTAAAACCTTGTCTCTGAACTCGAATTTTGCCTACTTTGACAACAATTCGTTTCGAAATTTTTTCTTCAACTTCCACTAACATGGCCCATCCAGACTCAGTGTTGTAACCTCACTCTGATACCATATTGTAATGTCCCCGACCATTAACCCACTTGCCGGGAAACGCACCTACGCGAAACATTCTCATACTTATATATATACAACATGCATATTAAATCTAATTAAAATATTTAACCAAACAATACAGAGTAAGCGCGTGATTACTGCTAATATACATCATCAAGGACATTAACAATAACTCAGATGCTCAATAGAATACATGATAACATATAAGCATCACAGGCATGCAAAACATAATATTAATCACAAACTGATACTTATCTTTGAAACTGTTGTAATTCCACCAACCATATGCAGACCTTCCATGAACCTCCTAGCCTTAGACTGCACTGCTCATCACTCTCAGTAGTAGGTCACCCCCGAGTTGGGACTAATCTCCATCGGGTAGGGAATCCTAGGCTAGGCAAGGTCAACAAGAAGACACATAGTTACAGAGGAAGGATTCTCTCCTATGAGTCACTTATGCTCACTGCTCACAAACCCTCATTTCCCACATGCCTATCCCACCCTAGGAGTATACACCTTCACTGTCACCTGGACAGTCCTTCGGCTGCTAAACCTCTCTTTCCATGGGCTTCAACAACAGATCGAACCAGAAGTCTCTGAGCTCTCTTGCAGCTACAGGACCTCCTTCCAAGAGTTCTCACTTCCTCCACATGCTCTCTCACTTGGAGAGAGTTTCTCACAGGCTTGGTAACTTGCCTCTTCAACTAGATTTCCAACACAATCGGGAAATCACGAGGCTCCACATGAACAAAGAACTTTACAGACACAACAGTCAATTGGGAACTCGGACACAACTTCCCAAAATTGGTGACAGATAGACGTTATAGCATAACAAAGCTCAGCCATTATGGGACATTCGGTTTTCCAACCAGCGATATAGGATAGACTCTATGATCTTGACAGAGGTTGTATCGGCTCCTCCATAAGACAACACCAGCTTTGGGGTTCAGATATGCATGAGGGTATGTAGGCAGAGGTCAAATAGGATTCACGGTTTCAGAAATTCGAAGGTACAATGGAGCCGGAATCCCCTAAATGGCTTAATCATTTTGGTTAAATTGCATGTGCCTAGGCTGACACATGTCACCCATGAGGCTGCATGTGTTTCCCCTCCTAAGACTTAGGATAAACAAAACATTTCTTTCACACCACTTTGAACTAATAATAAATTACTATCTCCAGGACTTAAGCCTTCAAGCTTAGCCACTCTTCCAACCTTTCATCCACCTCTCCCTTACTCAGACTTTGTGGAAGCTTAGTCCCCCATCACTCATTCATCATGGTCAGTCCACACGCAGAGATGTTTATATATTATATTAATGATCTTCATAATTACATATACAAAAATTAGGCTCATGGCCTTTAACTCCTAGGCTCTCCAACCTAATAAACACATAAGCCCACCAGCTTATATACTCTTGGCTCACCAGCCTACAAAACATGATTACAATTCATAATATAATTGGGGCTCTACTGGGGGATATTACAGTTTCTAACTCAAAAATTGAGTTTTCTCTGGTAGGATGGTGCTAGAATGGAGGGAAAGGGAGCACGAGGAGGTAGATGTTGTTGTGGACAAATATATGGGGGCCCAAATGGCCTTGAAAAGATGTGGCTTATATAGATTTTGGGCACTCAAAGGGATGAGGGCCTAGGTGAGGTAACTTGAGATGCTTGTGGGTTACTGAGATCCTGACAATGAGAGTTTCAACCTCGATGGGCAACCATTGAGAATTGAAGTCGAGGATATATACTTTTTGACTGGGTTATTGTGCCAAGATGAGGTGGTGAACCTCAAAGCCCAGGGAGCTTGGAGCACAATGAATATAGAGGAGTACATATATGCTCACTGTGTAGTAGGGATAGAGAAGGTCAGGAGTCAACTCCCCATCCGAGCGATAACAAATCTCAACCTCAATATTGTTGTCCTTGTGTTGACCAGGATCACAGGATCGACTTCATTGCACCAAGCATTGAGGCCTCTCATGTTCTATGTTGTAGAGTGCTTGAGACTCACAGTATATGATTGGTGTACCTCACTACTGGCTAATATGAAGAGCTAGTTGACAGAGTGCAAACAGGGTAGAAAGAAGAAATATGGGTTTGCCTCTATCTTATGCAACTTTTTCTTTGAGTGGGTTCCAAGTTTGGGACCTAGAGTTGAGATCATTCTGAGAGGACCTTGCGATCCAACCATGGAATGGTGGACCGAGGTAATGAGACAGTAGGGGGGAGGTAAGGTTCCCACACCCTACAACGAGGATTTATTCTACTAGTGGAGGTGACAAGTCATTGCTCTGGATGACTACCCCTATGCAGGGATTGACTTCAGAGGGGACCTTGATATGCCACTCCCACCAGGGACTACCTATGGGGATACAGGTATGTCAAATGTTTTTAAATATTTCAGTTTTTTGTATTTGTGTATAGTCAAAAAAAATGTTTTTGGATGATGATTAAGTACTAACTAGACACTTGTGTGACATAGACATGGGTTTGCAACAGCCAGATGGGCTTCCCCGACATCGTCGGAGGCACCGGGGAGATGAGACGATGAGAGGAGAAGTAGAGAGATTCCTTCAAAACATGCAGGGAAACCTGTCTTGTTTGACTCATAGATTTCTGATGGTTCAAGTAGAGGATCTGTCAGAGGCCATGCAACAGCAAGTGGTTGGTGTGCCTAGAGCTTGGGTGCGACTCTTTCAGCATCTTGCAAACATCATAGTTTGTTATCATGACACACATCCGACTCCATAGGCGCAAATGTCATGGATCTTGTATTATCGGTTGTATATGTGTATTGAGGGTGTTAGCCCCAATTTTGTACTATAAACACCATATTTTTTGAAATATATAAAAAACAGGGATCTTCGGATTTACTTATATTACAATGTGTACATCGATGAGATGGTTTTCTTTGCTTTAGTTATGTGACAAATTCCAATCTAAAACGACATTAGCATAAGCATCAGATACATGATTAGAACTCATAGGTATGTAATAATAAGTAATAAAATCAAACTGTTGTTCTAAAAGATGTACCCGTAGGAATCATCAAAGTAAAGTAGGATCACACATGCAATAACTGTCGTTCAACTGACATACTACTAACTGGGAATCTAGGAAAACCATTAAAGAGCGAATACCATGTCAGATAGCATCGTGCAAAATTTCTATAATGAAACTATATTAGGACACATTATTCATGGATGGACCTAGGCATACACCACTTGAAGACACTAGTAGACCCTCGGGTGAGTAAACCACCCAAGCGACAGAAGCCAAGTTTTGTGTATGAATATTGGCTCCGTCTGTGAATCCTAAGTAGATCGAAGATTCCATTGACATCTTCCAACCAAGGGAAAAATCGATAAGCAAGCTGAAGATGAAAAGAAAGGGAAAAGATATATACACTAAATTACATTAGTATACAAAGATTTTCTCCCAATCCTGGGGCTCAAGCATAATATCTTTTCAAGTAGAGCCCATTCCTGAGCTCAGCCAACATATTCCCTTCATAATCCTCTAACTCATAGGATACTTTTTCTAAGACACCTCGCACGACATAAGGACCATGCCATATGGGTTTAAACTTTCCTCCCCCCAACAGTTCTTTGGATTGATCATATAAGAGGACCAAGTCACCCTCAATGTACAACCAAGGACAGACACACTTATTATACTGGTCCTTGACACATTTTTTTTTCTCCTCAATAGTTGTAGAGGCATCTTGACGCTGCTCGTCAAGACTCTCTAGGAGTAAAAGGCGTCGCTCAAGATCGAAAGTGTCAGGTAGGAGCACGACTACCAACTTAAGAGAAGGGATTTCACATTCAATAGGTAATATCGACTCCACACCGTGTACTAAATGGAAAGGGGAAAATCCAGTGGCAGTATTGATCGAGGTTCTGTATGCCTAGAGTGTAGGATATAGCATAATATGCCAGTCAGACTTACTCTGGTTGACAGTTTTCTACAAAATGGTCTTGAGAGACTTGTTGATGACCTCTACCTATCCATTTTCCTGGGGGTATAGTAAGGGGAAGAATGACCATGTTTAAACCCCAACTTGGATGCTAGCTCTATCATCATTTCGTTCTTAAAGTGACTTCCATGATCAGTGACAATCTCACTCAGGATACCAAACAGAGTGATAATTTGATTGAATACGGAGAGGGCGACAATCTTCCTGTCAGATTGAATTGTAGGCATGGCCTTGACCCACTTAGTAAAGTAGTTGATGACCACTATAATGTGTTGATGCCCCCCAATTAAAGTTTGATTGCAATCTACGAAGTCCACCCCCCACTTGGTGAAGGGACCAACCATAATGACTACGTGAAGAGGGGCTAGATGCGAGCGTATTTTCTGAGTGAACACCTGGCAGGAGTTACACTTCTTAACCACTTCAACACAATATTTAAAGATAGATGGCCAGAAATAACCAGCTCACAAAATTTTCTAGGTTTTCGCAAGCCTGAATAGATGACCACCACAAGCCCCATTGTGGCAATCATTTAGGACTGACTCAGTTTCCTCGTGAGTTGAACAATGACGCAAGATATTGTCTATTCCTCGACGATACAAAGCGTCACCCATGATAGTGTAATTCTTAGCTTGGTATCGTACACGTCATCGGTCATCTCAAGAGAGATGTTGAGGGAACTTCAAGGTTTGAAGATAGAGAACAATGTCTCCATACCAGGGGTTGGACGATGAGACAAGGAAAATGTGTTCATCCGCAAATGAATCAACATGGATAACATCCTCATCTAATCATGGAAAGTTGGATATTAACTCTACGAAGACTAGTGATTTCTTGGATTTCGCAGAAGAAAAATCGAGATCAAATTCTTGTAAAATGACAATCCATTTATTATATTTTTCCCCTATGATACACCTAGTAAGGATTGATTGAAATGGATTGACATTGGAAACCACCGTAGTTTTGCAAAGCAATATATAATGGTGTAAATGTTGGACTGCGTGAACAACAACCAAATCTATCTTTTCAACGTGAGAATAATTAAGTTCAGGACCGACTAAGTTTCGAATAAGATAGTAGATGACATGCTCATGGAGCTCATCATCCTCTTGAACCAAAATCACAACAATCATCTCCTCGGACGTGGCGATATAATGCAAGTAATCCCTATTGTAGTCAAGAGACTTCAGCAGAGACATCAATACCAAGGCTTTCTTCAAAGCATTGAAGGACTCCTGGGCTCACTCATCCCAGATAAAAGGGGTGTCCTTCTTCAAAAGTCGCATGAAACCATTAGTAATATTGGAATAGTTTACTATAAACCGACGTAAAAAGTTATATTTCCCCTGTAAACCTTGAAGCTATCGAATAGTGCACGGGGGATGAAATTGAAGTATTGCCTCAACCTTTAATGGATATACCATGATCCTTGTCTTGGAAACTAGAAATCCCAAAAGACGACCAGACCTAACGCAAAAGATTCACTTATGAGGGTTCAACCAAATTCTATAGTAATGACATCTTTCAAAAACTAGCCGAAGGTGCATAGAGTGATCCTCTCTCTTACGAGAGTGAGCAATAATATTATCAAGGTAAGCTTCGACTATATTCTTAATATCATGGAATGTGAAGGTCATAGCACGTTGGAAGGTTTCTCCGGTGTTTTTAAGGATGAAAGGCATTTTCCAGTATGCAAAAGTACCCCAAGGACAAATAAATTCCATCTTGTGTTGATCCTCGAGTTTGATTTGAATTTGGTTATACCCTGAAAATCCGTTCATGAAAGAAAACACCTTGCTTCCTGCACATTCGTCTAGAATCTGATCGATGAAAGGTGTTGGGAAGTTGTCTTTAGGACATGATTTTTTTAGGTCACAAAATTCCATGCATACACGGATGGTTCCTTGCTTCTTATTCAGACGAATGAGATTGGATACCCATTCAGTGAAGGGAACCGGGTAGATGAAGCAAACATTAAGCAGTTTCTCTACCTCTGCCTTAATAGCAGGGGCCTTCCAGGGATTGATAGCTCTAAGACGTTTTCAAACAGGCTTAGCATCCAGATAAGTTCTAATATCATTCTAGACAATATGAGGGTTGATTCCTAGCATATCTTCATATGGCCAAGCAAATACATCTCGAAATTCCTTGAAGAGTTCGGTGTAGATCAAGATTTATTCTGATGAACAATCTACACCAATATATACGTTTTCAATCTTGCCAGGGGTACAAGAGATATCTATTGGGATGGTAGGAGAGATACTCACCATATTTCCTTCAGAATAAATGTCGTGCGTATCAAGTGGAACTACAACGTGACAAAATATCTCGCTCAAAGTATATCAAAAGTCATCTTGTTCGATTCTTTCAATCTCTAGGAGAAAATAAGAGAGATGATGCATATCATACCAAGGTTTGTTGAAACCATTGATGGCTTCGATGATATCTTCATCCGAGGGTAAAGTCTCATCGAGGAATTCATGTGAAAAAGAAAATGAAGTGGCCCACATGGGCTTAAGAACAACATCCTCCTCATCTGTCTACGAGGTAATAGGATCGGGATCAGCGGAAGAGTCAAGAACAACTTGATACACAATCTCTTATGTCGATAGTGGCATGGACATTCCAGTATGTGAGTGACCTTCACAAGACGATGTCGAGGAAGGTAGGGTCCAAGGATCATTAAAATAGGAAGTGCAAAAAGGAACATACCTCTCTAACAAAACAGGCCTACTGGACATGGCATAAACATGGTGAATCGGTGCCATGAAGTCGAAAGTACCCATAATGGAAGAATACATTCCGACACCAATATTCTCAGTCACTGACTGAGAATTGTCAACCATAGGGATCGATGGTCCGACAGATGCATTGGGACTAGCATACGTAAAGGATAAATGGTCGATCATCACGATCTTCCCATCGTGAAGAAAACAGAGGGTACAGAAGATGGATGATACGACGACAGTCATAGCATAAGTCCAATTGTGTCCTAGTAATAAGTTATAATCGAGAGGCACATATACTACCTCAACATACACCTCTACCATATTCCCACCTAACTGAACCAAAAAGGTAGGAAGAATATCATGAGGGCAGAAGGAACGATTGTCAAAAGTAGTCAACATGGTCGATGATTGAGAAAGAGTCGGACAACCAAGAGATTTCCAACATATCAGGGACATTACAGATGTAGCAGCACCTTCATCAACAACCGCATGTTTGATGGTATACTTTGAGTACCCCATGTGGATTTGGAATGCCACATGGTAAGGCAAGTGAGGCTTCACATCTATGACATCAAACTTGATAACTTTCGAGCCACTGGGGTCTAGAGCTCCTAACATAGATAGCAAGGAATTCCGATGTGAGGGACACATCTGGAGTACCTCCAGAGCTGACATCGCACAAGGGGTTTGACCCAGATCCTCAACAATATAGTAATTCTAGGCAGCTCTAGCATTTGGATTGTGGGTAGAGCCCTTGATTACTCCTTTCGAAATACGAGGTGGTGGATCTGGTTTTTTGATATTTAAAGTCATCTTTGGAGGATGAGGAGGAGGAGATTCTAGACCAGGTATAGCCTGTGAAGAACTATAATCATGAGATCGAGTGGCTACATGAACCTTAACATTGACCATATTGATACACAAATGGTCACCATCTTGCAATGGCAGGTTTTGACTCCCACCAACCGCATTTCTGGAATTTGAGGAGCTTGAGTCCAAGTGCTAGTTATGTGGGAAAGGATTCATCAACATGACGGGTGGTAGAGATAAGAGCCTCACATATTCTATAAGTTTGGGGCATAAATGAGTAAGGTGATGGTCTGTACAAAGCTTACAGGGAAATTTCACCTTACGTCTCTCTTTCTTGCCCTCTCCATCATTATTACTCATCTTCTCATTATTGCCATTGTCCTTGGGTTTATTCTTCCCACCCTTACGATTATTATTATGTCCTTTCCTTTTATTCCCGCCTGGTTGTTGGTTACCATTTGGGCCGATCAATGACTGCACGGAATGTACATCCGCCCACTGATTGGGATTGGAAGACACAAGCGAAGCTGACCCTCCTACAAACTAGTTTAGAGACAACTCTTTCAAATGGATTGTCACCAAGTCTATGGATTTCTCATTGGTGGAGCCTACAATGCCATCAGCATGAGGTCTGGGATTTTGTCTAGGGTCATACTTTGACCTCGGTGCGTCCGAAAGAATGTGGTATACCATCCCAGACTAAGAATATATAATATTTAACTGTTGGGCTTTGAAGATCGCTTATTCCTTAATGGTAACCCCAGATGTAGAAACATCCTTCAAGATAGGAGGCTGCAAAGACTTAAGGAACCATTCTAAAATAAAGGTCTAGGGTATGGAGGTATTAATCAACCTCTTTCTTCTACGCCACTCCTTGATATGATCCTCCTCTAGGATGATTCATAAAAGGTTGGTTGGACATCATTCCAGTAGGAATGTTATGATGGGGGTTATAAAAATTACCCCCAGCCAGAGTGGATCTAGGTTGGGGGTTGCCCAAAGCATGAAATTGACCTCCTCTAAGTGTGAATCTAGAGGATAGAGTTGGATTCATCATGCCAAATGTGTTGGTCAGAATCAACACTGAGGAGGTGAGAGCATAGGACAAAACTTGAGCAGAAGCTTGTCCGCCAAGTTGGTTTCTCCACCCAAAATAAAGAGGATTAGAACTGGGGTTAAAAGAGGGAATGAATCCCATATTAGGAGTCGTTTGAGGGATGTGAGAACCACCAAATGAAAATGGAGTATCAGGAGGTGTAGTGCCCCCAAGTCCAATTCTAGCATTAGGGCCAACAACTGGGATGGAGTTTGAAAACTGTGAAGTAAAATTCAGCATACCATAGGAAAAAGGACTAGAAGCCATAGGGATGGACTGTATATTATATCCTAGTGAGTGACCAAGAGACCCAAATGGGTTCAAGGCAAGAGATTGATCATTCACTATAGGATGGGAAATAGTAATGATAGGTGCCTTTGGCACTACAACCATTGTGGTTGCAGGAGTCGAGGGGGTGCCATTAACTATAGTAGGTGTGGGAGTTGAAGAGCTTCCAATATTTTGAATACTTGGTTCAGTACTCATCCTTGTAGAATCACAATTCTGAAAAGTGGAGGTGTGTGTACCACGACTAATAACTCTACGCCTTTTAGAAGGCAAAGACTCAAAATCTGGTGGTAACTGTAACAAGCGACGGGACTGGTGAGGAGGCTGGTCTGACACTACGATGACTCAAGATATAAAAAATAAATCCTAGGGCCAACTAGTAATCAAAGAGCACACAAAAAAAAATCAAACGGCCAATATGCACATAAACGAGGTAAAGTGGCTGAAAGGGGCCTCCCTCCCTAAAGTAGGTATGCCTCGCCCAAGAGGGACCTGAGACTCCACCACTAAATATCGGAGGTAACAAAATCAGTTATAAGGGCCCTCGTGAGCTTAATAGTGCAGTCGGTTAGATCCCCTCGGAGAGGTAATCCTCCATAAAGGTTGTGTGTTGTTCGACCTTTATCTGACCCAGGGTACCTTCAGAATAACCCCTGCAAGTAACCTATGTGGTACCTAAGTTAAGAAACTAATAAACCATAGTATAACTGATGCGCAGGTGAAAATTTGTAAGTTCAGACCACCGTATGGGCAGGGTAACAAAGCCCGAAACCTTGAAAGCACCACCTCTCACGAAGGTAAGGGCAATAACAAGATCCCCAGATACAAATAGATCCCCAAAAATATCTCCGACGCTAGGAAGGTATCAGGGGGATATCCCTTCAACCAAATTCACACGACCTCGTGTTTAACTCCGGTGTAAGCAGAGGCTCATGATATTACTGATTATACAATGGATTTATCCACTCCCTTAGTCAGACACATATGTTGATTTAATAGCCTTGGAGGAAATTACTCACAAAATCCTATTCCAAGGCACTAAATCCTAAGCTAGTTTGTGCAACCTAGAGAATAAAATTGTTATTAATGAATTTTGAATTATAGCATTAATTTTAATGGTCGTGCTTACTCAAAAAGGTATGGTAGTGAAACTCATGATGTTATGACTCAACAAGTAAAGTAAATATGAATACAATGCAAAGTCCTAACTTCAATTTTCAATGAATGATATGCTTCTTAAAACAATGCAATTTTCAATTTCAACTAAGCAATTATGAAGTAAAAAATGCAATCTTTCTTTACATGCACTAAGCTAATGACAAAGACTCAAAAGATCAAAATGACAAGCAATGCAAAATGCCTAATATTTTTGTATTTTCAATATAAGAAAAATGAAAATGCATGGACTGAACAACAACTTGATATATAAAAACTCTATTGTGTATAGAAAAAGACAACTCAAGTAGGATACCAAGGAAAAAAACACCCATCCCAATGTACAAGGACAATCAAAATGAAAAGATGATGAGAAAGACTCCGCCCAGAAATTAAACCCAAGACAGGTTTCCTGTCATCCCAATGACACTTAACAGTCACTATAGAGACCAAAGAAGACTCAACAATCAACAAAACCTACCCAGTACCCACCAAACCCAACAAACAAGTAAAGAAGGCTGATGTAAACGACTCTTCAGGGAAACAACACATATGTATGCAGCTTGTAGAAGGACATCTCGTGTATGTACGTGTTTGTCAAGAAAAAAATCACGTATATGTTTCAAAAACAAAGCTAGGCAAGAGAGAAGGCTGAAAAACTTAGACCCATAGTGAACAAAGGTTGTCAAGCAATGATACGACAAGAAACACAATAGGAAGGAGAGAAATCTAAGGAGAAAAGCACTCCAAACCCCAAGAAAGAATATTCAATCCCTAGTATGGTTGTCAATTATGTTACGAGGAAAACCTCTCTATCACTAGGGGTAAACCACAACTTCAATCCCTAGTATGGTTGTCAATTCTGTTACGAGGAAAACCTCTCTATCGCTAGGGGTAAACCACAACAAACAAAAATGACTGTAGAAATCAACTCTATTCTCAAGTATGTTATATAAACAAATATTCTAGCAAGACAAGATAAAAGGCCTACCTCTTCCAGATGTTCGATGAAGTTCATCGTTGAGCACTTGACCCAAAGCAATATACCTACAACTAGTCCTCAACAACCAAGCAAAGAAAGCATATGGTGATAATATATGATGTTAGCACATTCAATAGAATAATCCATTAATATACATAAAAATACGCCCATGGAATAATAATTAAAATATTTGCAAGATATCAATTGGACGAAAAAAGAGTATTTCTATTAATATATGATCAGTAGAAGTGAAAAAGTTACAGACTTCCATGTCGGCATGGTTCGGAACCAAGAAATTAAGTTCCTTCTAGCTGGACCTCCATCACTTCAATCCTCCACCAAATGCAAGCTCATATAAGAGAGAAAATGGAGTTCTCACTCAATAAGGGAAGAGCTTAGGGGTTGAACACTATGTTCAGACTTAAAGGACAAAGCGATGCAGACTCAATGTGAAGTAAATAATTTATCCAAGTAACTTTGTTCTCAAAGTTGAATTCTTTCTCCTAATTCCATAGCTTGGAATTGTCCCATTTATATCCTTCAAATGGAATTGAAGGGCTGAGTCAGAACGTTTCCAGTATATGGAAGGCCAAGGATCATAGATCTCTTATCGTGACATGGAAACCTGACACCATTTTTCATTTTTGGGCATAAATCTCGATGTACGTAGGCTGTAGTGGTGCAGCTTGCGTATACGCATGTTGTATAGTAGGCAAGGTGCGTACATGTGGAAAAATGTATTTTTTAGCTCTAGGATTTGCAAAAAGGGATGAAAAGTCTACATAGGGAAATGGAAAAAGGACCTCTGTGCAAGATTGCATAGGGTGAGGAAAATCTTGCTATAACACACACATTACACAAAGATTTTTACCCTGGAAACCCAAACCAAGAAAACCAACAACATGTTTAGAGACGTGCCTCTAATATTCTATTAATCATAATCGGGGGCGAAGCCCCAAAACCAAGCTATATGGGGGACCCCAGGCTTCCCCCCCACCCCCCTTTCCCTCATATCAATGTATAGTACATGGGATCAATTTTGCAAATAATATAACACATACCCAACATTCTCCCACTTGTTGTTTTCTTTTCATACAAGGGGTTACATGATTACAAATTCAACAATCTAGGGAAGAAATGCCCAAATATCATCTACACCAAGAGAAATTCTCAGTGTTCATGGATTTCTTTAATGAATCTACAATATTCTCCAAAGTTTCCACCTTCATCAACAAAACCTTCTTCCCTTCAACTATGTCTCTCACGAAGTGATACAAAACATCAATATGCTTTGTATTTGAATGATAAGCCGAGTTCTTTTCCAGGAAGTTTTCATTATGTCTATAACAATATATCATTATAGCTTGTTGTACCAACCCAATACCTGAACACAATCTTTGTAACAATGTTGCTTCCTTTCTTACATGAGTGGCTTCCATGTATTCAACTTCTATATTTGAGAGTGCCAATACAACCTGCCTTTTGCTCATCCAACTAATTGCTCCTCCAAATAGGTTAAACACATAGCCACTTGTAGATATTTTGCGATCCATATATCCATCCCAGTATACTTCAACAAACCCATGTATTTCCAGCACTCTGTCCAATATTGGTCTTCCTTGGTGGCATAGTCCATAACTATTAGTGCCACACAAATACCTAAAAACCCTCTTTATTTTTGTCCAATGCTCATTCCATGGTTTTGACATATACCTGCTCAAAAATCCCACTACATATGCAATGTTCGGTCTAGTACAAACCATTTCATACATAAAACTGCCAACTGCACTAGCATACAAAACACGGGACATGCCCTCTTCCTCTTCTTGTATCTGAGGACACTGATCCACATATAACTTTACAGCTACAAGAATATGAATGTTGACTAGTTTACATTCCTACATATTAAACCTCTAGAATATTTGTTGGCACAGGGGCAGACCTAGGGTTCAATGCTTCAACATCACACCAAAAAAACCCTAAATACCAGCCCTTTCGGCAACACCTGCGAAGCAGGCGAAGTCTCACCTGAGGTAGAGGTAGGGTGGGTTACAGGACGTAGGTGTCTGTAACCAAGATGGGACACAGATCTGTGATAACAACACTTCACAGAGTATTCTAGTAACACTTAGTAACAACATGCATTAGTTCATTAGCTTTGTTGACATCGCATAAAAATCCCCAAATATAGATCGATGTAGCAACAATGACAATATACACATATCACATAGCATCATAAGTTAGATCTAACATTCATTCATATTTAACACAAGTAAAGCACTAAGCATCAACAAATCTACCTATCGAGCATAATAACCAAAGCACTAAGAAAATAAATGACATAAGTAACATGGCACAAAGCACACCAAAGACACAAGATGTAGGTGGTTCACCCCAATGTGGGGCTATGTCCACCAACTACTTCTTCTTCTTTATTTTTCATCAATCTCTTACATCCATCGGCTTCTGTGCACTAAGCCACAAAGAGCCAAGCTTCGTACCAGACAGGATATCTGCGCACTAAGCACCAGATCTTCCTTCCCAAAACTAGGTCAAGGCACAAAGCCAACTTATGTACCGAGAACAGAGCCTTACATACACATCTTGTTGCACAAAGAAACCCAAAACTACTTGCACTTAGCTACTAAGACTTCGCTCTTACATCTCTTTCTTCTACCATACATTCTTACACTTATTTATACTTTGACAATTCCTTACAAAAATGCCTAATCATGGGAGAACCCATGGGCCGACATCCCATAACCCATTACGAAAACCCTAAAGAACCCCTTGTTGGGTTCACATAGCCTGCAAAATAAGTGAGATCCGCGATCTCAACTCCACCTTCTTCGACCAGCCTGTCGAAGTCCAAAAGTGATCCAAACCTGACCAAGGTTTCCTCAAAACTTGGTTAAGGGCCAACAGGCCCCCAACACTCACCTGTGACTTGTCTCGAGTCACTCAGGTTTGGTCAATGCTTTTTCAAAGGCCTCGAGCTTAACTCGATCTACCTTGACTTGTTGCTTCGCCTGATCCTCCTGCTCATCAAGCTCCCGGATCATTTTCTCTATAACAGGCCCTTCCAGGTGTTGTTCCATTGATGCAACCAATTGGTCCAATTGCGAGCCCTGCCCCTCAATTTCTTTGAACACTTTGCAGGCTTCATCCTGCATAGGTTGTAGCTTCTGCATGACTTCCATTACCCTACCCTGGAGGGAAGTGATCTATTGTTGAACTGTGCATTGTTCCTGATATCTCTTCATTCTTTCTACCATAGTGAGTAGCTTCATCTGCGCATGTACTGATAGTGTCTGTTGTTGCGCCTCCTATAGTTGCGCTTCCAGTTTCCTTAGCTTTGGATCTTCTGCAAGGCATTCATAAGTCTGGGCACTTTTATTGCTTAGTTGTTTTCATTCTGAGGTGAGGGATCTAATCCTTATAATTTCATTCTGAGTGGTTTCTTCCCACTAGTCGTGCACCTCCTGTGGAGTGCTCAGTACTGCTTGGACCTCTAACTCTTGTATCCTTGATTGAATCTACTGGATGGTCTTAGCAAGCTTCGCCACTTCAACCTCGACCGACTCCTGTTCCCCCTATGCTGAACCTAGCACAAAGTGATATACTTTATTCACATCTTCCTTAACTGTGGCCCGTTCTGTGACAAGCTGCTCCTTTTATCTCTATAGATGGATTTTTTCCTCCTGGACCATCGCCTGAAACTCTTCTTTCTCATTTTCATAGGCAGTTACATAGTACCGCAGTACACGTAACTATTCTAAGGATTCATCATTCTCTTGTTTCAAGGCTTTTGTAGCCTTCTCCTTCTCTTCTTGGATTATTTGAAGTCGAGCCTCTATCACATCCACAAGTCTTCTTAGCTGGGATGGTTCATCCCTGAATTCTTTAGTCTGCAATGAGGAAGTTCAAATCCTGCAAACTTGCCTTCTGCGAGGTTCTAGTCTACGATGTCTTCCATCTTTTCTCTATAGCTTCTTGTAGCTTTTCCAGCTTATCTTTCTTTTTGCTGAGCTTCCTTTCCTTATTTCCCGTGATCTGAATCTTTCTAACAGTTTCTAGAATCCTCTTTCCATTCTTATTCTTATCTTCCCCTGGCGCAGTGACTTCATACTATCGATGTGCCCTCAAAGGGTTTGAAGTTAATATCCCTTCTCTTAATACTTCCTGGGTGGGTATTCTTCTTTCTTGCATAGATAGGTCCTTCAAGCCTTCTTTCATTCTTTCAACGTTGACATCTAATTCTCTTGCCTCTTGTGTTGTTACTTTATTTTTTTGCCTCGACTTATCCTCTCGTTCTTCTATTAGTCGATCTATTTTTCTGGCTATGAAATCCCTTAGTTCTTGCTTTTTCTTTTCTGTAGCTTCTTCCTCTGCTTTCCTTCTGATCCTATCCTTCTCAATCCAAGGCTCACCTAATAAAAGTTGCAAAGGGGAACTGTCTCCGACAAACTTAATGACTTCAAATTCTTCTTCAGTCGATGTTCCATGAACAATAATAGGTACATTAGTAACTCTTCCACATAGGGTTATCATCTTTCCTTTAAACAAGACTATCCTTCCCAATGAAGGTACCATAGTAGGCTTTCCCAAAATTTCCCAAGTTTCATGTGTCATAACATTCACTTGTCTTCTATGTTAGGAAGCATGAAGTAATTCTTCTATTCTTGTACTTATGTGTTGTTTTATTTTCAGGATCTCTGGTAAACTGGCATCTTTGTGAACATCCATCATTTCTTTCAACTGTACTAATGTAGTCTGAACTTCCTCTGATTTGTTCTCTTTATGGCTTCCTAACATGATCTTAGTCTCTTGACTTACTTCATAGTTTTTTTGTCTTATGTTCATCCTTTCAACCTTAGCAATCATCCTTGGACAATCCTCTACCTCATGACTAACAATATTACAACAATGACAAATAGGACCTGCACCAGGGCATTCCTTAGAAGGATGTCCCAATCTTCTGCAGTTATGACACAAAGTTAATCCTCTTTTTCTTTTAAATGTTCCCCAACCTCTTATGTACTTCACACTAGGATCATAGTGCTGGACCTGCAATCTGCAAAAATTCTTTCTAGGTTCCTGCATCCACTTATTAGTTCAAAAATTCTTTCTATGCATAGGAATAACATATCTTTCTTAATTTCCATTAGTTTTACTAAAATCAACTCTTTCTTTCAACTGCACCCTAGCCTTTTGACTAGGACAAAATCTATTAAACATACTTAAATTCATGCTTCCAAAACAAACAATTTCACTTATATTACTCTTATAAAAGCACAAATCTTACCTCTTTTAAGATCTTACCTCTCTTCTTCAGATCAGATTTCTTTCTTACATAAAGCTTCGCAAGTCAAGTAGAATACTGCGCACTACAATGGCAGATCTACGCACATAGCTTCTATTTTCTTTACTTCAGTTCCCAACAATCACAGTTTCAAGTCCCGGCAACGGAACCATTTGTTGGCACATGGGCAGACCCAGGGTTCAACGCTTCAACAACGCACCAACAAAACCCTAACTACTGGCCCTTTCAAAAACACCTGCAAAGAAGGAGAATTGTCACTTGAGGTAGAGGTTGGGGCGGGTTACAGGACGCATGTGTCTGTAACCAAGCTGGGACACAGATCTGTGATGACAAGACTTCACAGAGTATTCTAGTAACACTTAAGGACAACATGCATTAGTTCATTAGCTTTATTAACATCGCAGAACAAGCCCCAAATATAGATCAATGCAGTAATAATGACAATATACACATATCACTTAGCATCATAAGTTATATCTAACATTCATTCATCTTTAACACAAGTAAAGCACTAAGCATCAACAGATCTACCTATCAAGCATAATAACCAAAGCACTAAGAAAATAAATGACATAAGAAACACGGCACAAAGAAAACCAAAGACACAAGATGTATGTGGTTCACCCTAGTGTGGGGCTATGTCCACCAATTGCTTCGTCTTCTTTATTATTCATCAATATCTTACATTCATTTGCTTCTGTGCACTAAGCCACAGAACCAAGCTTCGCACTAGACAGGAGATCTGCAAACTGAGCACTAGAGCCTCCTTCCCAAAACTAGGTCATGACACAGATCCAACTTTTCTACCGAGCACAGAGCCTTACATACACATCATTTTGCACAAAGCAACCCAAAAATACTTGCACTTAGCTACTAAGACTTCTCTCTTACATCGCTTTCTTCTACCATACACTCTTACACTTATTTATACTTTTACAATTCCTTACAAAAAGGCCTAATCATGGGAGAACCCATGGGTCAACATCCCATAACCCATTAAAAAAAACCTAAATAACCCCTTGTTGGGTCCACATAGCCCACAAAAAAGTGATATCCGCTATCTTAGCTCCGCCTTCTTCGACCAGCATGTCGAAGTCCAAAAGTGGTCCAAACTTGACCAAGGTTTCTTCAAAACTTGGTCGAGGGCCATCAATATTGTCTCGACATGTTTCCTCTGATTTAACCAGAGTTTCCTTTTTTCCCGATCTCATTTAATTTCCATGCCCAAAATGAAATTTACAGCACTAAGATCCTTCAGGTCAAATTTAGAGGACAACTGGGTTTTCACATCCTGGATAATCTCCTTGTCAGTTCTTATCAACAACATATCATCCACATACAAGACCAAATAAAGAAGATGATCACCAATTAATTTGAGATAAACATAGTGATCCACTTTTGTCTTTTTGAAGCCAAGTCCCAACATATAAGTATCAAATTTTTGATACGACATCCTTGGCGATTTCTTTAATCCATACAAGGACTTTTTCATCCTGCATATCAACTCTTTCTTTCTCTTCACTGCAAATCCTTTTGGTTGCTTCATGTATATTTCTTCTTCCAAATCCCCATGCAGGAATGATTTCTTCACACCCATTTGTTCCACTTCAAAATCAAACACAACAACAACAAATGTGTTGGATTACTGCGAGGGGAGGTGAATCAATAATGAGAAATTTATACCACTTATTAATCATTTTAACCACAATGTATATTCCTTTAACGCATTCAACAATGTTTAGCAATTCATCATTAATATGTTATTTCATCATATAATATTAACATCCATCAGTGCATAATAAACAATAATAGACACATCCACACAATGCACAGTACACCAGTATTTTACGTGGAAACCCAATGCGAGAGAAAACCACGAAATTCTTTTCTTCTATGTCTTTAAGAATTACATTTAAGGAAGCAACAACTTCCAATTCTCCAGCTGCAATTGGAAGGAGGCTTTGACCCCCTATTTTCACTCTACAACCTAAGGGAAGCTACAAATCCCCAATTCTCTGGCTACAACCAGAAGGAGGCTACAACCCCTTATGTTATCCAGCTACAACCAAAATGTGGCTACAACCACCTATCCTTTCCTTGTCTTGCCACCATGAAATATAAGTAAGATGATGAAACCAATGTCACATTGTCACTGTGAGATACACCATTGTAAACTTGTACCAATCTGTGCCAACAACTTGTAACCAACATGTGCCACTGTCTTGTAACCAACCTGTAAATGTACCAATCAAAACCCAACATGTACGTCACCTATCTATGTTGCATCACATGCTCTGTCTGTAATAAAACCTGTGTATGTATGTGACCTGTCTATACTGTAGCCTGTGTACACCTTCTAAGGGATAAGGTTTTTACCTTTCTGAAAATTTGACCCTTTTCTACCTCTTTCACATCAATCCTGCAACCTGTGCCAACCTGTACTATCAACCATGTACCTCAATCACTCACAAAACATGCACCATTACAAGTGCATCAACTATGTGCACATCACAATACCTCATAACCATCACCAAGACCAAGATGTGCTTTTAATAATATATGCTATGCCACACCATCCATATACCATGTGTCAACAATACTACTAGAAAGTGCCTCTAACAATGCACTACACATGTACTAATCATGTATCAACAACACTACTAGCAAGTGCCTCTAACCGATCTCCTCAATACTGGAGTATGAGGATCTTCTTAATCTTATTCATGTTCTTCTATAGAGTTTGATATATTTTCCTTCAATTCATACTCTATTTTCTTTGGTTCTTCCTCCTTTGGTAGGACTTCATGTTTGAAAATATCTTTTATTTCTCTAAATACCACATCTCGGCTATACACTACCTTTTTAGTTTCTGGGTTTCAAAGATTATAACCTTTCAGACCATCTTTATACCCTACAAAGATACACTTTTAATCCTTTTTATATAGCTTACTCCTATTTTTCTTTGGAACGTGAACATAGGAATCACAACCAAATACCCTGAGATGTGTCAGAGAGAGTTTCTTACTAGTTCATACCTCATGTGGAGTATTTTCATGCAACTTTGATGAGGGTGATCAATTGACCAAGTAACATGCAATAGCCACAACCTCTCTCCAGAATTATTGCCCTAACCCAAAACCACTAAGCATGCACCTTGCTTTTTCCATGAGCATCATGTTCATCCATTATACAACTCCATTTTGTTGAGGTGTATATGGAGTAGTATTCTACCTTGATATGCCACACTTGTTACATAATTATTTGAATTCATTTCTATAGAACTCTCCACCATTATTCGTCCTCAACACGTTAACTCTTTTCTCTGTTTGATTCTCCACAAGAGCCTTAAACTCTTTAAACTTGTCAAAGACTTTAGATTTCTTCCTAAGAAAACATATCCATGTATTCATCAAGAAGTTGATGATACCGAGAGGGGGGTGAATCAGTATCAAGTACAATTTAAAAAAAAAATCAACTTATACTTCAATTAGATTATATATTCGATTATATCCAATGAGCAATGAACAATAGTAGAACAGTTACACCAATACACCACAATACAACATGCACAATATATGAAAAATAATCAATAGTTATTGTTCACGATATGGAAAAATAATCAATAGTTATTGTTCACTTGGAAGTAATGACTTCCAAAGGTAGCTACAACTTCCAAATATAAAGGGGAGGGATAAACTCCAAAAAGGAAGATACAATCCTCCAATATCAAGAGAGTGTTGACCTCTCCATCCTTGCCCCTTCCTTCCACCCAAGAATATATGAGAGATAATAAAACTTTACATTAAATTATCACCATAAACCAACCATCACATAGAACCTGATAATGCTTCCTAAGACTTCTTCAACTTCTGCAATTATTCACTTCTTGGAATACTCTGATCTTGTAGATAATATTACTCAATGTATTCTCTGAAACTCCTCCAAGTTTCACCCCTTGAATCCTCCCAGAAAAGGAGTTATAGAGAAAATGGTAGACCTTATTCAATTTTGGTTTATTCAAGAGAGAGAACTTGTACAACATTCCCCGTGCTCAATATTTAACATAAGATTTTGAAATTAGTACATAGGAAACTAAATCCCGTACTCTTTCCAATGAAATTGGTCTCACTACATTTGGATTCTCTATGAATATGTTATGACTGTTTTACTCGGAACACCTGTTTATGACTAGCTTCAAGACTAGTAAAAAACCCTATCTTCCACAGAGTGTATATCCAAAATTATAGCGAATAAAGAGCTGAGATTTTTACCATAGGTAGCTAGATATGTCTTCTCAACATCTAACAAATTTCACCATCTGAATCGTTCTAGAAACATATTTATATTGAAAATGGTAAGGTGAACTATAAATAACATACCTTAGAACACATAACCAAAATACTTCATCCTCCCTTGAAATTCGACCTTCTTTACTTCACATTTCCTCTGAAATTCAACTTATATCTCCTTTTTCATTAACAAACTTGTGTGTACAAAAATGAATTTATAATGAGATTTATTAATACCCTTTATGTCACTTCCTTTTAACATTAGGGCCGACATGTAGTTTCTTCTTCAATTCACATTTTCATATTCAAAAATTCATTTCTCCTCAATCGTGAGGATCCACGTGATGTGCCACATACCACCAGAAACATCATGAATTATACTATCCATCCATGGGTTTTTTACCTACATATGTAATTTCCTTCATGTATATCTACTTCGATCAACTGTTGGGTCCAAAAGCCAATGGCTAGGGTTGACATCAATGACTACAACCAATGAATAGGGTTGACATCAATGACAACAAGAAATCTTCCAACAATCTCCCCCTTTTTCATTGATGGAAACACTCATGCTACCCCTATAATCATGATACCAATTTCTCTCCCCCTTTGACATCAATGGAAAAGGGTGGGGATTCTCCCCTTGAGTTCAATGGCATAAGGTGAAATTCTTCTTTGGGGTTGTTCCCCCTGAACATGTGGCACTCAATAATACTTCATCCTTATTTTTGGTATTTGGGACTTTTTCTTCCTTGGAATCCTTTTGTGTGGCTTCTGTCTTCTCAATATTCTTCATGTCTAAGATGTATATGTTGTTCAGTCTTCTTATTGCAGTTGCAACAAATCTTCCTGAGTTCTTTTCTCTTATTTTACATTTTCGGGAGTCAAACGTAAGAGTGTATCCTTGATCACATATTTTGCTAACACTAAGGAGATTATGCTTTAGATCTTCAACCAATAGGACTTTTCCTGCTTTTACATTTTCACTTCCAAGCTTTACAGTTCCTTTTCCAAGTTTTTTTGGTAGATGAGTCATCTCTGAATGCAACATTTCCACCCTTTTTCTTCAAGCTGACAAATTTTCTTTGATCTACGGTCATATGAGATGAGCACCCACTGTCTATGAACCATTCATCTTCTTCTTTGCATTCTTTAGCGACCAATGATATTCGATAGTTTTCATTGTGTGGAATTTCTTTCCTTTTCCATGCTGTAGTTGGTATAGGGACATTTGGCATAGGATTATCTTCCTTCATCTCTCTGAAATATCGTGTTTTGTGTCTAAGATTATTGCACTTGTAGCATACAATATTTTGATCCATTAATGGGTCAAATGGATTATAATTTTTCTTGACAGGTCTAAAAACATTTTCATATCTACTATTTTCACCATTCATGTATCTTGCGTAGTTATTCCTTTCATTGATTCTACAATTGATTGCCTTGTGTCCAAAATTTCCACAAGTATAACAATGTCCAAGAAAGAAATTTTGATACCTAGGAGTAAGTGTTGGCCCTCGATCAAGTTTTGAGGAAACCTTGGTCAGATTTGGCCCACTTTTGGACTTTGACACGTTGGTCGAAGAAGGAGTGCCCAGGTGGAGCTAATATCGCAGATATCACTGATTTTGTAGGCTATGTGGACCTAGTAAGGGGTCCTCTAGGGTTTTTGTAATGGGTTTATGGGATGTCATCCCATGGGTTCTCCCATGTTTAGGCCTTACTTTAAGGGATTGTAAAAGTATAAATAAAGGAGAATGCATTGTAAAAGTGCAAGTAGTTTGAGTATCTTTGTGCCAAGGAATGTATGTGTATCAAGGCTTTGTGCTCGATAGAGGGTTGGCTCTGTGCCATGAACTAGTTTTGGAAGGAGGATCTGGTGCTCAGTGCATACATCTCCCATCTAGTGGAAAGCTCTACTCTGTGGATTAATTCATAGGAATAACTGAATGTCAGAGATTGACGAATAATAAAGAGGTGAAGTGGTTGGTGGACGTAGCCCCACACTGGGGTGAACCACGTACATCTGGTGTCTTATGGTTTGCTTTGTAAAATATTACCTCTTTTATGTTTTTCTTAGTTCTTAGATTATAATGTGTAGTGAATATATATGTTTTTCTTAAATTCTTTGCTTATATGCTAGATCTGATTCAGAGTGCTAAGTGCTAAGTGGTTGAAGTGTTTAATCTTTGTTTTTACTATGCTAGATCTATTCTTAGGTACGTTCTGTGATGTTAATAAGGTTAATGAAATAATGTATGTCGCTCCTAAGAGCTAACAGAATACCCTGCGAAGTGTTATTATCACATATCTGTGTCCCATCTTGGTTACAGACACCTATGTTCTGTAACCTCCCCTGCTTTTACCTTAGGTGAGACCTCACCTGCTTCGCAGGTGTTGCTGAAAGGGCCGATAGTTGGGGTTTTTTTGGTGCGTTGTTAAGCGTTGAACCCTGGGTATGCACCTGTGCCAACAAATGGTTCCGTTGTCGGGACCTGAAACTGTGATTGTTGGGAACTGAAGTAAAGAAAAGATAAGATCTGTGTGTAGATCTACTGCTGAAGTGTGCAGTACTCTACTTGACTTGCGAAGCTTTGTGCTAAGAAAGAAATCTGATCTGAATAAAAGAGGTAAGATCCTAAAAGCGGTAAAGCTTTGTTCTTTGGCAAGAGAAAGATAAGTGAATTTTTTTTTTTGAAAGCATGAACTTAAATATGTTTAATAGATTATGTCCTAGTCTGAAGACTAGGGCACATTTGAAAGAAAGAGCTGATTTGAGTAAATTTAATGGAAATGAAGAAAGATATGTTATTCCTATGCATAGAAAGAATTTTTGGACTAATGAGTGGATGCAGGAACCTATAATTTGTTTTTGCAGATTGTAGGCCCAACACTATGATCCTAGGGGAAGTGCGCAATACATAAAAGGATGGGGAGAAATTAAGAGAAAAAGAGGATTGACTTTGTGTTATAACTGCAGAAGATCGAGACATATTGCTAAGGAATGCCCTGGCGCAGGTCCTATTTGTCTTTGTTGTAAGATTGTTGGTCATGAGGTTGAGGATTGTCCAAGGATGATTGCTAAAGCCGAAAGGATAAACATAAGACAAGAAAACTATGAATAAATTCAAGAGACTAAGGGAATGTTAGGTAGTCATAAAGAGAACAAGTCAAAGAAAGTCTAGACTACGTTATTACAGTTGAAAGAAATGATGGATGTTCACAAAGATGTCAGTTTACCAGAGATCCTGAAAGTAAAACAACACATAAGTACAAGAATAGAAGACTTCGACATAGCCTATGTCTTGGATAAAGAAACACAAGTGAATATTATGACAGAAGAAACTTGGGTAATCTTGGGAAAGCCTACTATGGTACCTTCATTGGGAAGGATAGGCTTACTTAAGGGTAAGATGATAACTTTATGTGAAAAAGTTACTAATGTACCTATTATTGTTCATGGAACATCGACTGAAGAAGAATTTGAAGTCATTAAGTTTGTTGGGGACAACGCCCCTTTCCCGCTATTATTAGCTAAGAATTGGATTGAGAAAGATCAAATCACAAGGAAAGAAGAGGAAGAGGCCACAGAAAAGAAAAAGCAAGAACTAAGGGATTTCATAGCTAGAAAAATAGATCGACTAATAGAAAAACGAGAGGATAAGTCGAAGAAACTAAAAAAAACAATAACGCAAGAGGGACAAAAGGAAAGAGAATTAGTTGTCAAGGTTGAAAGAATGAAAGACAGCTTGAAGAACCTATCTATGCAAGAAAGAAGTATACCCACCCAGGAAGTATTAAGAGAAGGGATATTAACTTCATACCCTTTGAGGGCACCTCAACTGTGCGAAGCCACTGCGCTAGGGGAAGATAAGAATAAGAATGGAAAGAGGATTTCAGAAACAATTAGAGAGACTTAGATAACAAGGAAGAAGAAAAGGAAGCTCAATAAAAATAAATCTAAGTTGGAAAAGCTACAAGAAGCTATAGAAAATAGATGGAATACTTCGCAGAAGGTAGGTTCGTAGGATTCGAACCTCGTTGGAACAACAGGTCCGCGTAGAATGGGACTTCGCCCAGGCAAAGTTAAATGACCGTTGGAGGCACCCTGACCATTAGAATGACGCTCTAGAATGGTTACAAAACTCATTTATGGGCTGATGGACCACTTTTGGACGTTGAGACCATGCCATAACAGACAGATTTACATTGATCGAATCGTTTCATGGCTGTTGGAAGATCCGTTATGGTGCCTTTCTTATTTAAATTGTTGGTCGCTGCATTGATACCATTTTTTGCTACCTGTGATTGACTAATCTAAGCAGAAAATTGTCCGAGTGTCGAGCTATGCAATCTATCATTATCTGAAAGAAGACCCCACTTGTCCATTTGTCTACGTCGTCATCCGTTCGTCTACCCCGACTTGTCTGTTTAAACGTTATAATGTCAGGCGAACTTAGTGACTTAGAGAATTCTATCGAGGAATTCCTTAAGAAGCTAACGACTGACAAACCGATATATGAAGGTGTTCAGGCATCATCCGCTAGGGGACTACAGGCTTCCCCTTCGACTGGACGTTTTTCTGGCCATGTCAACCCCATAACTGAGAAGTGAAGTAAGCACTGTTGTGATCTGGCTAATGAAAAGTAGATCTTGTCGATCCTACCAAAGTATATCCCACCTTTGGTTGGTGTTGTTAACTGCGACAAAATTCCCTGAGATTATGAGTACATCGTGTTCACTGCATACATTCCGAAAGGAATACGCATAGTCGGGAGTCAGTTAGGAAAGATCCTGCTACTGAAGAACAACGACTTCAATTTAGGAGACAAGAAGAACTATGCTATGTTAGCACCCCACCGCTACTTGAAGAAGAAAACTGGAAAGAAGCCTCACCTTGTCTCGCAGCCATGGATTAAGGGGCTGGCATAGTCCACTGTGTTGAATGTAATGAATATCCCCCATTTTGGCCGCCACCAGGAGGTTAACACTTGCGTTAAACTCCTCCTATCGTGCTATCATGGAAGATACTTGTGGCTCGACAGAAGGATTATCATGGATCTAGTGTTGATCCACCGGATCATAGGCTTAAGTGTGAAGGGACCTGACCCTCAATAGTTTTATCCAGGGAAGGCCTCAGACCATTCCTTGGCACAACACATCAAGGAAGCTTATGGAAAAGTCAAAAAAGGAAAGAGAGGTTACAAGGTAGCCTCTATACAGGATGGTGCAATGTGCCTTGCTTGCCAACTCATAGTTGTCAAGCTCATAAGGAAGAATCGCCCCACACAGGTCACCGGGTTCGTGGTGGACCTCATAGGAAAATGTGTGGAGGGAATGCAGATGAATTGTCCGAGCTACCTAGTCAATGAACTAGAGAAAGATTTTTGCGAAGCCCAGGATTTGGGATATGAATTCCACTATAGCTAGCTAATCATTTTGATCACATTTGTCATTTGGAAAATTCCTGAAGGATCCACCTTCCCAGAGATCGAACCCTCAGTGTCGTTGGCTGCTCAGTTTTCCACCTTGTGGTACACCAATGACATGACGAAGCAATGACAATCCAATGTTGTGTTTCATGCATACTATCAACAGTTTAATGTCGCCATCGAATCATTTTCGTGCATGACACTGCGCACCCTGCACCAGTACCGACCAATAGAAAAGTTTTTCACTGATCCTCATTTCATCTACATCACTGCGCACAGAGACGAGAATTAGGAAGAGTTATAGTTGTATTACAAATTGACAGATGAATATATGGATAAATTACAAAGGAGTGCTCAGAGGAATTTCTTATACCTGTCGCTGATGCAGAACTCTCCGACACTGACACCATAAGAAGCATGTTGGACAATCTAGTGGGACAATGAAGAAGAAAAAGTAGGAAGAAGTCCAGGATATAGAGAGCGATGAGGAGGACAATGCTTTTGAAGATAATGTGTCTGGCTCGTCAGGAGTAAGAGAAGACGAAGTAGATGGACAAGGAGGAGGGGATGAAGGAGAAGAGCAAGGATGAGGAAAATCTACACCGCATGAAGACCCCCCTACTGGAACAGTAACATCACAAAAGAGGAAGGTTTCTCTGAAGAAACCTTCAGCAAGGAAGAAGACGTATGCTAATAAGCCCCAGTTGGAGGCCATGCTCATGGAGGACGATATCAATCTGGTCCGTGGAGATATGGAGGAAACTTCTGAGGATATCTTGAGAAATGGAGAGAATTAGGAAGAGATATATGGAAGGATCGAAAAGGAATTGAAGGAAGTACAACAAACTATTCATTTGGTCTGCGCAGTACCTACTACACCTTCCTCATCACAGATTATATAATTGGGCGATGAACCAACCCAATTAAGAAGACTTGTGGATGTGATAGAAGCTCGACTTTAGAGATTCTAGGAAGAGAAGGAGAAGGCTACAGAAGCCTTGAAACAAGAGAAAGATGAAGCCTTAAAACAATTATGAGTAGTGAGGTATAGTGTAGCTACCTACAAAAGTGAGAGAGAAGAGTTTCAGGCGATGCTTCACGAGGAAAAATCCCAACTATTGAAAGAAAAGGAGCAATTGCTAGTAGAGAAAACCATGGTCAAAGAAGCAGTTAGTAAATCATGTCGCTCTGTACCAAGTTTCGTATGGGAAGAGAAGGAGCCTGTCAAGGCTCAAGTAGTGAAGCTCATTGAGACCCTCCAATAGCTTCAGGCAAGGATAATATAATTAGAGGCCCAAGCATTACCAAGCACCCCACAGGAGGTGCATGAACAAAGGGAGGATACCGCTAAGAATGCAGTAGTAAATATAAGATCCCTTGGCTCATAGTGAAAACAACTGAGTGATAGAAGCGAATAGACATATGAATGCCTCGCTGAGGATCCAGAGCTAAGAAATATGGAAGTGCACTTACATGAGGCACAACAATAGGAATTTTCAGTTCAGGCATAGATGAAGCTCCTCACTATCATAGAAAGAATGAAGAGATCTCAAGAGCAGCGCGCAGTACAAAAACAGATCACTGCCCTCCAGGGAAAGGTAATGGAAGTCACACAGAGGATACAACCTGTGCAGGATGAAGCCTGCAAGGTGTTCGAAGAAAGTGATGGACATGGCTCGCAACTAGATCAAGTCATTACAGCAACAAAACAATGTCAGGAAGGGACTGTTACAGAGAAGACAATCCAAGAGCTCGCTCAGAAGGAGGCTCAGGAGAAACAACAAGTCGAGGCATCTCGAGTTAAGCTTGAGGCCTTTGAAGCAACATTTTCTGGACCTGAGTGACTCGGGACAAGTCACAGGTGAGTGTTGGGGCATGTTGGCCCTCGACCAAGTTCTAAGGAAACCTTGGTCAGATTTGGCCTACTTTTGGAATTTGACACACTGGTCGAAGAAGGAGCTCCCAAGCAAAGCTTATATCATGGATCTCACCGATTTTCCAGGCTATGTGGACCCAGTAAGGGGTCCTATAGGGTTTTTTTAATGGGTTTATGGGATGTAGGCCCATGGGTTCTCCCATGTTTAGGCCTTACTGTAAGGGATTGTAAAAGTATAAATAAAGGAAAATGCATTGTAAAAGTAGTAGCTCAAGAAGTCTTGAGAGATAAGTGAAAGTAGTTTGAGTAGCTTTGTGCCAAGGAATGTATGTGTATCAAGGCTTTGTGCTTGATAGAGGGATAGCTCTATGCCCTGACCTAGTTTTGGAAGGAGGATTTGGTACTCAGTGCGCAGATCTCATGTTTGGTGCGAAGCTCGACTCTATGGCTTAGTGCATAGGAGTAACTGAATGTAAGATATTGATGAATAATAAAGAGGCGAACGATTGGTGGATGTAGCCCCACACTGGGTGAACCACGTACATCTGGTGTCTTATGGTTTTCTTTGTGCAATATTATCTCTGTTATGTTTTTCTTAGTGCTTAGATTAGAATGTGTAATGAATATGTATGTTTTTCTTAATTGCTTTGCTTATATGCTAGATCTGATTCAGAGTGCTAAGTGCTAAGTGGTTGAAGTGTTTAATCTTTGTTGTTACTATGCTAGATCTATTCTTGGGTATGTTCTGTGATGTTAATAAGGTTAATGAACTAATGTATGTCGCTCCTAAGAGCTAACAAAATACCCTGTGAAGTGTTATTATCATTGATCTATGTCCCATCTTGGTTATAGACACATGCATCATGTAGCCCCCCTACTTCTACCTTGGGTGAGACCTCGCCTGCTTCACAAGTGTTGTCGAAAGGGTCGGTAGTTGGGGTTTTGTTGGTGCACTGTTAAGCATTGAACCCTGGGTATGCCCCCATGCCAACAGTAAGTGATATTATTTTTGGTGTAGTCCATCTTCGTTCATGATCTATTCTTCTATAGTTTCCTTCATAATGATTGATTTCATACCTGAAGGGAGAGGATCTTCTTTATGTCTCATTCCTTCTGAATTCTAGTCTTCTATATTGTTGTTCAACTTGCTATAGAGTGTTGGTTTCATCCTTTTCATCTTCCTTCTCTTGTTTTGTTGTCTTCAAACTGTCATTGTATCCTAGTCATGTCTAGTCATTTGGAGATCTTTGACAGCTAAGGATCTCATCTAATTTTTCAGTGCTTTTTTCGAACTTCTTCAACTTTTCTACTGTCAAAAGTAACTCCCCTTTTGTTTGATCGAATTCTACTTTCAATTTCTCATAAAATTCTAATTGTTCCTTCAATATACCAATGGTCTTTTCAAGCCGTTAATTCTCTTCTTCACAACTACTCAATTCACCTTTTAGTATTATGTTTGTGTTTCTAAGCTTGTTATTTTAAGTTTCAACATGCTTCAACTTTCAAGATTCTCATCTTCTTTTTCACTCTCTACGTTGTCTTTGTATCCCCAAAAGGAATTAAGGTTGGTTTCTTCATCTGAATCTTCTTCAGAAATGATTTCTTCTTCTTTAGAACTCTTGTGATCATCATCCTGGGTTTCTTGGGTTATGAAGAGGACTTCTCCTCCATCATTATCTTCTTCATCACTCTCATCTTAAGGAGATGTCATCATCCTTGGAGTAGAATATTTTTTTATTGTTGAGAATTATCTTTTTATAGTAGCAGTTTTCAACAATATGTCCTATTCTACCACAGTTAAATCATTTGAGAGGATACTTACCTTTGTATCTTCCAGTTCCCTTCTGGAATCTTCTTAAGAAATTTGCTATTTCTTCATCAAGGTTATTATCCTTGTATTTTGTCTTATTTATGGCTTTAAAGGCTGCTTCATTGTTTGGTTGGTCACTTTCTATACCTGTTCTCATTTCATATGTTATAAGAGACCCATGTAATTCATCCATTGTCATTTTTGTCAAGTCCCTAGTTTCTTCAATGGAGGATGCCTTAGCATCATACTTCAAGAGAAGTGATCTCAACACTTTTTGTACAACCAAGGATTCATTGGGATCTTCAACTAATCCTCTAATAGCATTAACAAATTCATCAAATCTAAGAAAATAGGTTTCAATATCTTCCTTTTCATCCATCTTCAATTTTTCAAATTATTCTCTATGTCATTGAAGCTTGACCTACTTAACTTTAGGATCACCTTCATAGATATTCTTAAGTTTGTCCCATACCTCTTTAGCAGTGTTGCATCCCATCACTTTGGTGGAAATGGTTGGTGTCAATGCTCCTAGAATAACATGTCTGGATTTTGAATTACAACTCATAAACTTATTCTCATTTGGATTGGTCAGAGCATTCTTTGGGATTATATAGCCATTTACAACTGAGTACCAAATGTCTACTCCCAAAGTTGTTAGGTAATTTTTCAATCTATCAGTCCAGTATGCATAATTTCTTCCATCAAATCGTTGAATCCCATTTGGAATGTGCTCATGGTCATCCATCTCTGCTCAGGATTTTCCTTCCAGTGGTTAAACTATTCTAAAGGCAACCAACTCTGATTCCAATTGATAATACTGAGAGGGAGGTGAATCGGTATCAAGTACAATTTAAAAAAAACTTCAACTGATACTTCAACCAGATTATATATTCAATTATATCCAATGAACAATGAACAATAGTAGAAGAGTTACACTGATACATCACAATACAACATGCACAATATATGAGAAATAATAAATAGTTATTTTTCAAGGGAAGTAATGATTTCCAAAGGTAGATATAGCTTCCAAATATAAAGGGAGGGATAAACCTCAAAAGGGAAGATACAATCCTCCAATATCAAGAGAGTGTTGACCTCTCCATCCTTGCCCCTTCCTTCCACCGAAAAATATATGAGAGATAATAAAAATTTACATTAGATTATCACCATCAACCAACCATCACATAGAGCCTAATAATGCTTCCTGAAACTTCTTCAACTTCTGCAATTCTTCACTTCTTGGAATACTTTGATCCTATAGATAATATCACTCAATGTATTCTCTAAAACTCCTCCTAGTTTCACTCCTTGAATCCTCCTAGAAAAGGAGTTATAGAGAAAATGGTAGACCTTATTCAATCCTGGTTTATTCAGGAGAGAGAACTTGTACAGCATGCCCCACGCTCAATATTTAACATAAGATTTTGAAATTAGTACACAGAAAACTACAACCTGTACTCTTTTCAATGCAATTGGTCTCACTTCATTTGGATTCTCTATGAATACATTAGGACTGTTTTACCCGAAACACTTGTTTATGAATAGCTTCAGGACTAGTCAAAAACCCTATCTTCCATAGAGTGTATCTCCAAAATTATAGCGAATAAAGAGATAAAAATTTTACCACGGGTAGAGAAAATGGTAGAACTTATTCAATTCTGGTTTATTCAGGAGAGAGAACTTGTACAACATGCCCCACACTCAATATTTAACATAATATTTTGAACTTAGTACACATGAAACTACAACCCGTACTCTTTCCAATGCAATTAGTCTCACTTCATTTGGATTATCTATGAAGACGTTATGACTGTTTTACCCAAAACACATGTTTATGACTAGCTTCAGGACTAGTCAAAAACCCTATCTTCCACAGAGTGTATCTCCAAAATTATAGCGAAATTAACACTAGTACCTAGATATGTCTTCTCAATATCATACAAATTTCACCATCTGAATCATTCTAGAAACAAAGTTATAGTGAAAATGGTAAGGTGACCTGTTAATAACATACCTTAGAACACATCACCAAAAGACTTCATCCTCCCTTGAAATTCAACCTTCTTTACTTCAGATTTCCTTTGAAATTCAACTTATATCTCCTTGTTCATTAACAAACTTGTTTGTGTACAAAAATGAATGTATAATGAGATGTATTTATACCCTTTATGTCACTTCATTTTAACATTAGGGTCGATATGTAGTTTCTCCTTCAATTCACATTGTCATCTTCAAAAATTCATTTCTCCTCAATCGTGAGGATCCATATGACGTGCCACATACCACTAGAAACAACATGACTTATACTATCCATCCATGGGTGTTGTACCTTCATGTGTAATTTCCTTCATGTCTATCTACTTCGATCAACTCTTGGGTCCAAAAGCCAATGGCTAGGGTTGAAATCAATGACTACAACCTATGACTAGGGTTGACATCAATGACAACAAGCAATCTTCCAATAGAAGTCATCTATAAATGAGACATAGTACACATATTTTCCTATTGATGGAACTGACACAGGTCCAAACACATAACTGTGCACCAACTATAAGATTTCCTCTACCCTTGTTGCACCAAAGGGAAATATTTTCTAATTCTTCTTCCCATATACACAATGTTCACAGAAATCAAAATCCAGAGAGAAGTTATACATTCCTTCAACTATACCTTTACCATGTAGTATTCGACGACCCTTATCTCCAATATGCCCCAGTATTTGATGCCACAACATATACTTTTCTCCAAATACTACAAGATTTTTTTCTTCTTCAAATCCAATCTCAGGAACCACATAAATATTACACCCATCACTAATAGTGCTTCCTTGTAGCTTATATAGAGTTACAAACCAATCTCTCTCAAGCAACACCATTTCTCCTTGAACCATCCTACAAGTTTATTTCTCAAACACTTTTTTACCCCCGCATCATCCATTTTTCTTACAAAAATCTAATTTTTGGCCAATCCTGGGATGCACAAAACACTAGGGAGTGTTCTAATCCTTCTATCAATGAGATTCAACTTGACTTTTCCTCATCCTATGGTTTTGGCTATCGAGTCATCACCTAAGAAAACATCACTTCCATCATACCTTTCATATTCACAAAACCACTCCCTGTGAGGAGTTATATGAAAGGTTGCACCTAAGTCAACCAACCATAACTCATGATCTACATGTGTGCTTGAAGAATCCAAGTACACATCTCTTCCTTCTACTGTAGAGGCTTTTACTTATGTAGAATGGGAATCATCAGATCCCTTCCATATCTCAACACTTTTGGATCTACATTACTTCTTGTAGTTCCCTTCTTTTCACATCTCTAATATACCTTTACAAAATTTCCAGGAGATTTAGATCTCACACTTGAGGAATTAGATCTATTTATTTCCTAGGAGTGTTCTCTTGGAAATAATGCATCTGTGCTCTGCCCTTCCATGTTCTTACATCTCATCTCCTCTGACAACAAGGATGAGACCACATCATTAAAAATTGAAGTAGTTTTACTACCTATGGACATAACCAAACTATCCCATGAGTCTGGTAAAGAGAACAATAAACTGATACACTTATCTTCATCAAAAATATTAATATCAAAAAATAATAGCTTACTTACCACAGTATTAAAGGCGTTTAGATGCTTTGTCATTGAGTCTCCATATTTCATCCTCAGGTTATACAACTTCTTCCATAGGAACAATTTGTTTACTAGGGACTTTGACTAATACAAAACCCCTAACTTGTCCCATGATGCCTTGTTTGTAGCTTCCCCTGACACATTCAATAATACTAAATCTGAAAGACATAATTGATTGTGCTCTTCTCCTTCCTATCCAACTTTTTCCAGTATTTATCTAACATCCCTTTAGGTGCAATACCTGGATCCAAAATGATCAACTAATCTTTATCCACCAACAAATCTTCCATCTTGAGCTTCTATACCTCAAAAAATTTCCATTAAAATTCTCTATCTCTATTTCTGAACTGTTTGCCATTTCTTTTCACCTAAAGAATCAATACCACCACATATCTTCCACTATAACAAGGTTTATCACAGACCTTATCCAAACCCTTAGCCACAAAGGTGTCCCTCTAAATCCAATAATAGCTATGATACCAAATGTATATTGTAACCATGTAAAATTAATTACTGCAAACAAATTCTTAATAAAAATAAAAAAATATACAATGACACACACACACACACACACACATTACATAAAGATTTTTACCCTGGAGACCCAAACCAGGAAAAACAACAACCTGTTTAGAGCCACATCTCTAATATTCTATTTGTCATAATCTTCACTTTTTACAATACAATATACATATAGGATCTTGCGGAACCCAAACCCCTAATCCATTGACCCAGATTAGTAAACAACCACAATTCCTTAACAATAATTAGAAAACCATCACTGAAAATCGTGTCCCAAAAAACTTCCAAAAATGGATGAAAAAACCACTAATTTGTTTTTTCAGGGGAAGAGAC
>SNQJ01S0043623.1:50281-62172 GCA_010110895.2 Picea sitchensis
ATATAAGAAAAAACATTCCGTGGTTTTCTCCCGATTTGGGTTTCCACGTAAAAAACTGGTGTACTAATAATAATTGTACATTGATATAACAATTGAAGAAAAAGGATTATAATTACGTTATTACTGATTCACCCCCCCTCTCAATAATCCAACATCATGTTCTTAATTTACAGAATATTTGGAACATTTATGATTATTGTATATGGAAAATGTTTATTTGGAACCAAGATGATGACCATGCCATTCATGTTTATTATTGCATGCATATTTTTATCATCATAATCCATAGAAGAAAATGCCCCAAGTCGATCCATTTAGTGTATTGACATTATCCTCTCCCTAAAATTTAAACTAGTTTGTTTAATATTATTAGATATTATCCATGTTTACCACATGTACATGTAATATGCATTACCATCTAGTTGAAGGGAGGCCCCATACCCATTTACACAAACCATAATTCTCACCATAGTAAGGTAAAATGTTAAGGCACTAAGGTTATGTAATATTGTTCCCTTTGTTACATTGTCTTGTAGTGGTGTCACAACTCACATGTAAGCCATGGCCAAGTAATGTGCAAGGAACATATCATCACAAAGTTGGTGTTCTTGATAGGTACTTTCGATGTCCTTAAAACACCCTTGTTTCATAGAAGGATATATTAAAATGGTTATGTTGTTTTGCAAACCCCTCCTCAAGATTCAACAACAAAATCAACATCATACTAAACTACACCAATATATTCTTTGATAGGATATCAACAATAAATCTTGGGGTTATGAAGAGGAATATTGAGTAGGGAGATGCAAATTCCCCTAAAGAAATTGATAGTATACAAAAGCCACTAAAAACAAGGAAAGCATCAACTCCATCCCCCTCATATTTGCTACTTATTGTTCATTAATTATCTTCAAAATGTTCTTGTGGAATGGGGCCTCATCAATGTTAATGGTCTAGATTGGAGAGGTGAGATGTTGGTGTCTGGCTTGGTTGAAGTATAAGACTTTATTGGCAACATGTCAATAACACATGATGCTAATATGTTGTTGCCAATAATAAATCTATTATTTTACCATTTGGAGCCTCTCATTATTTGTTATAAATTTTTAACTCTGTCATCTTAAATATCCCAATTTAGAATTTCATTGGTTGTTTCAAGAGTAATGTTTTCTAGTTTTAACATTATTTTTCATTTTGTGTCCTTGTCAATGGAGCAATCTGCAATGCATAAGAGGAACTTTTAGCAAGAAATCAATCCTAAAACAATAGCAGACGACATTAAAGAGGGGATAGTTTGGACTATAAGATAGTTTTGGGGCGATTTCAAAAAATTTAAACCATATTTTTCCCTTGTGACATAACCAAAAATATCAGTTTCATACCAATAACTTAGTTATGGCACAAGTGCTTACATTTCTAATATGGTATCATGTCCTTAATTTAAAGGATATTTGGCAAATTTATGATGATCGTATATGCAAAAAGTTTATTTGGAACCAAGATGATGACCATGTCATTGATGTTTATTATTGCATGGATATTTTTATCATCATAAGCCATACAAGAAAATGCCCCAATTCGATCAATTTAGTGTATTGGCATTATCCTTTGCCTAAACTTTAAACTAATGTGTTTAATATTATTAGATATTATCCATGTTTACCACATGTACATCTAATATGGATTACCCTCTAGTTGAAGGGAGGCCCCATCAAGGATGATTTTAAGGATGAAAATTTATTTTCAAATGTAGAAACCTTGGCGAATCTTACTAATCCTTCATATGACAACTATAAAATGTTTGGCGATATTTTTGTAAAAATATTCAAATTTCTAAGCATTTTATAGAGTTTGTATAAATTTTTGGTGATTTTTTAGGTAAAATAATTTTATCCTATAGAATTTGGGCGAATCATTTTTAGAATAAAGAATCTTTTTTTGAGAAAACCATGGAAATTATCCCATGAGCGAAATTTAACCCCTAAAATCATCCATAGGCCCCATGCCCATCTACACAAACCATAATTCTCACCCTAGCAAGGTAAAATGTTAAGGCACTAAGGTTATGGAATCTTGTTCCCTTTGTTATATTGTCATGCAGTGGTGTCACAACTCACATGTAAGCTATGGCCAAGTAATGTGCAAGGAATAGATCACCGCAAAGTTGGTGTTCTTGATAGGTACTTTCTCCCTCCTTAAAAAACCCTTGTTTCAAAGAAGGATACATTCAAATGGTTATGTTGTTTTGAAAACCCTTCCTCAAGATTCAAAAACAAAATCAACACCATACTAAACTATGCCAATATATTCTTTGATAGGATATCAACAAGAAATCTTGGGCTTATGAAGAGGAATATCAAGTAGGGAGATGAAAATTCCCATGAAGAAATTGATAGTATACAAAAGCCACTAAAAACAAGGCGAGCATCAACTCCATCCCCGTCATATTTGTTACTTAATTTTCATTAATTGTCTTCAAAATATTCTCGTGGAATGGGGCCTCATCAATGTTAATGGTCTAGATTGGAGAGGTGAGATGTTGGTGTCTGGCTTGGTTGAAGTACAAAACTTTATTGGAAACATGTCAACAACAAATGATGCTATTGTGTTGTTTCCAATAATAACTCTACTATTTTACCATTGGGAGCCTCTCATTATTTGTTATAAATTTTTAATTTTGTCATATTAAATATCCCAATTTACAATTTCATTAGTTGTTTGAAGGGTAATATTTTCTAGTTTTAACATTGTTTTTCATTTTGTGTCCTTGTCAACGGAGCAATATGAAATGCATGAGAGGAATGTTTAGCAAGAAATCAATCCTAAAACAATAGCAGGCACATTAAAGAGGGGATAGTTTGGACTAGAATATAGTTTTGGGGTGATTTCAATAAATTTAAACCATATTTTTCCCTTGTGACATAACCAAAAATATCAGTTTCATACCAATATCTTAGTTATGGCACAAGTGTTTACATTTCTAATATGGTATCATGTCCTTAATTTACAGGATATTTGGAAATTTTAAGATGAACATATATGCAAAATGTTTATTTGGAAGCAAGATGATAACCATGTCATTGATGTTTATTATTGCATGCATATTTTTATCATCATAATCCATAGAAGAAAATGACCCAAATCGATCCATTTAGTGTAATGGCATTATCCTTTGCCTAAAGTTTAAACTAGTTTGTTTAATATTATTAGATATTATCCATGTTTACCACATGTACATGTAATATGGATTACCATCTAGTTGAAGGGAGGCTCCATCAGGGTTGATTTTAAGGATGAAAAATTATTTTAAAATGTAGAAACCTTGGCAAATATTACTAATCTTTTATATGCCAACTATAAAATGTTTGGCGATATTTTTGTAAAAATATTCAAATTTCTAAGGATTTTATAGAGTTTGTATAAAATTTTGGCGATTTTTAAGGTAAAATAATTTTATACTATATAATTTGGGCCAATCATTTTTAGAATAGAAAATCTTTTTTGGGGAAAAACCATGGAAATTAGCCCGTGAGAGAAATTTAACCCCTAAAATCATCCCTAGGCCCCATGTGCATCTACACAAACCATAATTCTCACCCTAGCATGGTAAAATGTTAAGGCACTAAGGTTATGTGATATTGTGCCCTTTGTTATATTGTTGCGGTGGTGTCACAACTCACATGTAAGCCATGGAAAGTAATGTGCAAGGAACAGATCACTGCAAAGTTGTTGTTCTAGATAGGTACTTTCACTCTCCTTAAAAAAATCTTGTTTCAAAGAAGGATATATTCAAATGGTTATTTTGTTTTGCAAACCCCTCCTCAAGATTCAAAAACAAAATCAACACCATACTAAACTACACCAATATATTCTTTGATAGGCTATCAACAAGAAATATTGGGCTTATGAAGAGGAATATCAAGTAGGGAGATGTAAATTCCCCTGAAGAAATTGATAGTAGACAAAAGCCACTAAAAACAAGGCAAGCATCTACTCCATTCCCCTCATATTTGTTACTTATTGTTCATTAATTATCTTCAAAATTTTCTTGTGGAATGGGGCCTCATCAATGTTAATGGTCTAGATTGGAGAGGTGAGATGTTGGTGTCTAAGTTAGTTGAAGTACAAGACTTTATTGGCAACATGTCAATAACACATGATGTTATTGTGTTGTTGCCAATAATAACTATATTATTTTACCATTGAGAGTATCTAATTATTTGTTATAATTTTTTATTTTGTCATATGAAATATCCCAATTTAGAATTTCATTGGTTGTTTCAAGGGTAATATTTTCTAGTTTTAACATTGTTTTTCATTTTGTGTCCTTGTCCAGTGTGCAAGTCTAAGGAGGAACTGCAGTGACAACTAGAGTGTAATTTTGGAGAGCAATAGGTGCACTAGAAAGGGCGCTAGTCTGGAGGAATAGTGTAGCATCATTTTTGGTATCTCTCTTGTGCTTCTCTTGGTATAAGGTACACTATCTTTGTATGGTTATTGTGCTACTACTGCAACAATATTGTGGCTAGGGTTTATCTGTTGGTTCTGGAGTAGGCTTTCTGGAATTATTCTAAGTAAAGGTTAAAGTGCTCGGGGGTGGAATTTGTGCCTATGGTTGGGTGAAAATAGTTAGATATTGTCTATGATTAATGAGCACACCAAAATTTTAACATGGTATCAGAGTTGGTTTCCTTCACAACAGTCTAACTACTGGAAGGAAGATCCTCAGTTTCCCCCATTGTCAAGCTTGTTGAGCACTTACTGAACCCATCAAGAAGGTTTCCTAAGTAGGGCACACCTTTCCCTCGGATCATATGTACAATATTATGAAATTAAAAATTAGGGTTTCCTCATAAAACCTTAGTTTTGTAGTGCTAGTTGCAGTTGTTGTACCAATTATAGTTGCAGTACCAATTATAGTTTCTTTGTACCAGTTGTAGTTACTCTAGACTAGTGATGTTTCTATGAAACGTTGGGCCTACTTTTTTTTTTCCTAGTGCTCCTTACCCTAGGAAATCTCCAACTACCTTTAGATTGCAAGTTGGAGCACCTTGAAGTTTTATGATTCCTCATTGTTTTCCATTGTTTTCCACTCCTACCAGAGGTATGTACTTGTATGTGTTTAAATTGTATCATTATCTTAAGGGTATTTGCAGGAGAAGGGATCTTTTTTCCAAGCAACAATTGTAGATCCAAAGGGATCTCTTATCCACTCTAGGTTTGATTGTTTTGATATGCCTCTAGTTGTTATGGAATTATTGTGATCTTATGAACATCTAGTTGTATTTTGATCTATTGAAGTTATGATTATCATACTAACCTTTGGTCAAAGTTAAAGTTATAAGTTGAATCTAGTCAAAGCATTATATTTATTGAGGTTGAGATTTTCGAGTTTACTTGCATTATATTCCCTAACTAAGATTTATGTCAAGAAAGCATATTGTCTTAGTATAAGGGATGGGTTGGAGAGAATACTTGTCATATTGAATGAAAGAGACTCGAAAAGCAACAAAACTTATTCTTGAAGATAAGACTCCAAGTTCCAGGTTTGATTGATTAAATTGATAAGTTTTTGATTTTCCATGGAGGAATAATTGGTCACAACACTAGAAGAGTGTTGTTCCTATTTCTTATTATTGTATTTTTTATTTTGGCTTTTTTTCCTGGTAGGTCAAAAGTGATAGCTCTGAGAAGGAGCTACCATGACGATTGTTCTAGTTATTGTTTTTTTTATTATTATAAGAGTATTATTCTTGCCTATTGTTTTCCTTTGTTGTTGGTATTGTTCCGGGCAGGTCACATGTGATAAATATGAGGGAAGCTATAGTGAAAATTGCAGGAGGAAGCATATTATATGGTCTCTAGTTTGAGACATGGAGCAAACTACCCAGATATGAAGTGTATACTCGACCACATACATCCATGTACTGAAGAAAAAGAGGACGAAGAAGGGTACTTTTGCGAGATACAGAGTATATAATATGGAGATTTATTTTAAGGAGCATAAGGCTCCAAAGATGACCGAAAAAATACCTCTAATGCAGTTGATCATTCTTCAGATCATCAGGAAGAGTTAGTAGAGCCATAAGGGCCTACCCAGAATCATTGTAGTAAATAGGAAGAGACCAACATGGTCCCGTGACACTTTGTAGGATGAAAAGACATATAGCATTGATAAGCCATATCATGAGAAGTAGATGGATCCACCAGTGGTGAGGCAGGTTGCCACACCAAGTACCATCTCAGAAGGAGATAGATTTCATAGGGAGTCAGCCCTCATGATCCAGTAGGGAGGAGAAACCTCCCCAGGACCATTCATAGGATACTTCAGAGGAAATCATCACATACAGAGGGAGCAGATGGATCCAAAGATTATATAGACTAAGATGGAGTCAAGCTTCAGAGGGAGCATGGAGAATCAGAGTGAGCCTAATCTCATAGAGATTTAGTGGACTAGATACTTTCATTCAAAAAGTATTCCTCCTTAGATTCATATGGGAAAGAGAGACGTCTTCCAGGACTAACAGACAGGTTCCATGAGTTGAGGAAACTATATCAAATATTCATAGGCTTCAAGGAGATATGATACATCCTAGGGAGATTCCCTTGCTTCAGTGATAGAGGAGGAAGCTAGTCAGAAGGACTGGGATATGGATTTTTTCCTTGATACTAGAAGGGAATTCAGTGGTGACTTCCAAATTGATTTACAAGATAAAACATGTTGTTGATGGTAGCATAGGGATGTACAAAGCCTGATTTACAGCTAGAAGATTCTCCCAATAAGAGGGAGAATATTATGACGAGAATCTTGCTCCAGTAGTAAGAAGAAGTTTACATAGATACATGAGAAGGAGTCTCATGTTTGCACATTGAAGAAATCTTTGTATGGGCCTAAGTAGGCACCCAGGGCATGATATGTTAGATCAGACAGTTTCATGATGAACTTGGGCTTTACCAAGAGTAAAGAAAATTCCAACCTTTACTATAAGGATGAATATGGTAGACCATTGATACTACTATTGTATGTTGATGACTTGTTTCTAACAGGGGATGAAAATCTCATCATAGAGTGTAAGAGGAAACTTACTACAGAGTTATAGATGAAAGCCTTGGGTATGATGCATTACTTTTTGGGTCTAGAGGTATGGTAGAGACTAAAGGACATTTTCCTTAGTCAAGGAAAATATGTTGTAGAGATTCTAAAGAGATTCAGAATGTTGGAGTGCAAATCCATGCCTACACCTATGGTGATGAATTTGAAGTTATTAAGTGATAGAACTTTAGAGACAGTAGATGCCACCATGTACGGACATACAATAGGTTCGTTTATGTACTTAATGAACACAAGACCAGATATATGTTTTGCGGTGAACACTTTGAGTTAGTATATGGTTGAGCCGAGATGTGTTCACCTAGTTGCAACAAAACATGTGATGAGGTACCTAAGGGGTACAGTTGATTATGGTCTCAGATATGTTTTGGATTGTGAGATAAGCCTGGAAGGCTATGATCATGTAGATTGGGTCGGTAGTGTCATGGACCGAAAGAGTTCATCCGGATGTTGCTTCAGTTTGGGATCTGCTATGATATCATGGTTTAGAATAAAGAAGACCTATGTGGCACTCAATACAACTGAGGCATAGTACATAGAAGTGTGTTCATCATGTAGCGAAGCAGTGTGGTTTTGAAGGTTACTTGCAGGGTTGTTTGATATTGAGTTAGAGGAGACTTGCATCTTTTGTGACAACCAGAGTTGTATAAAGCTAACATAGAACCCAGTGTTTCATGACAAGTCCAAGCATATCGAGATCAAGTACCATTATATATGAGAGGCGGTGCATAACGGATTAGTGAAGCTCTAGTATGTTGCTACTGAAGAGTAGATAGTTGATGTGTTGACCAAGCCTCTTTCAAGAGTGAAGTTTGAATATTTTAGGGACAATCTTGGTGTGGTCTAGAAGGATGTACCCTTGTGATAGGGTATGATGTGTTATAGTTGATACTCTAGTGAAATAGTCTAGTATGCATGGCTACTTTAGTGAAATAATCTGGTATGCATGGATACTCCAGTGAAATAGTCAGATACACTAAGATATTGCTACTCTAGTGAAATAGTCTAGTACGCATGGATACTCCAGTGAAATAGTATGATACATCAAGATATTTCTTCTCCAATTAAATAGTATGGTACACATGGCTACTCCAGTGAAATAGTCTGGTATGCCAATATATTGCTACTCCACTGAAATAATCTGGTATGCATAGCTACTCCAGTGAAATAGTCTAGTACGTTGAGATATTTCTACTCCAGTGAAATAATCTAGTACGTTGAGATATTTCTACTCCAGTGAAATAGTCTAGTATGGATGACTACTCCAGTGAAATAGTTTGGTACACTGCAATATTGCTACTCCAGTGAAATAGTCTGGTACGCATGGATACTCTAGTGAAATAGTTTGATACGCCGATATATTTCTACTCCAGTGAAATAGTCTGGTATGCATAGCTACTCTAGTGAAATAGTATGGTACATTGAGATATTTCTACTCCAGTGAAATAGTCTGGTACGCATAGCTACTCTAGTGAAATAGTATGGTACATTGAGATATTTCTACTCCAGTGAAATAGTCTGGTACGCATGTTACACTGTTGTGTAATCTATTTGGAATGCCAACCAGTATCATCAGAGGGTTACCAACTAGAGGACCAACCTGTGTGGTTGGAGGTGATTCCCAACTAGAGTGTCGACCAGTAGCATCGAAGGTTACTAGATGGAGGGACAACCAATAGTGTTGGAGGTGTTTTCTAGCTTGGAGTGCCAACCAGTAGTGGTGGAGGTGATTTCCAGCTAGACAACTATTGTATGACTATGATGGTGATGCTCGTGATATGATCTAGGTGATCATGAGATATCATGTGTGGCTATGGTGATGCTACCTGTAGACTGGCCTGCAAGACTGTGTGAGTCTTTCCCATGCCATGTGACATGGATGGATGTGTTTGAGACCATTACATGAAGAACATCTTAGTTAATACCTCTCTAGCTAAGAGGGAGTGTTGATGTTTTGGTAGCTACGGGAGGTATTAACCTCCATGTGTAACCTTTGGACTTAGAATATAATATTCTGGAAGCAAGAGAACCATTAAAAAGATGTTAGAAAACCCTAGAAGAGAAGTCGACCCAAGGAGAATAATAATAAAGAAATAGAAAACCCCAGAAAGAGACGTTGGTTGTGCCAAAAAAAGTCAAAGTAAATTATATTTGCTAGAAAAGATAGGTTGTCCCTATGGGAAATGTTCACTGGAATATTAAGTATAAATATGCATGCGCCTAGATAATTTGGACACACTCACTCAACCAATGCGTAAGGAGGAACTGCAGTGACAACTAGGGAATAATTTTGGGGAGCAATTGTTGCAGCTCGAGAGGGTGCTAATATGGAGGAATAGTTCATCATCCTTTATGGAATCTCTCTTGTGTTTCTCTTGGTATAAGGTACGCTATCTTTGTATGGTCATTGTTTTGTTGTTGCTGCAGTATTTTGGCTAGGGTTTATCTGTTGGTTCTGGACTAGGCTTGCCAAGATTATTCTAAGTAAAGGTTAAAGTGCTCGGGGGTGGCATTTCTTCATATGATTGGGTGACAATAGTGTGATATTGTCCATGGTTAACCTAACACACCAAAATTTTAACACTAAGGTTATGTAGTCTTGTACCCTTTGTTATATTTTTATGCGTTGGTGTCACATGTAACACCCTGTTTCCCCCAATCTGTAAAAATAACTATACTGGCCAAGAACCGTGGCAAATTCAAAAATGTGAATGTGTGATGTGAATGGATCTTATGGAAAAGGTCGATGAATGTAAATAATATTATGAATATATATATATATATATATATATATATATATATTACAGGATTGCTGAGAGGGGGGATGTGCTGAAAAAGAGACCACGATGGCTGAAGAAAGGTGGTGGAAGGCACCTGGAATGGTGGCATTAACTTCCACCGAAACCAATACTGTATTTGGTCTTCACTGGCTCGGATAACCAAGAGCGGCTCACTGGTCCCGAATTGAATGACTCGCCAAGTTGGTAGGTGAAGGGGGCTCCTCATGAATTAATGAGGGATGGGGGGTACACCGCCCATCCGTAGAAGCCTCGGGCCTGACCACTGCGAGGAAGATCGTGCCACATGCAACCTCACCAGGGAGAAAGGCAAGGAAAGAGGTGTGGAGGGAGATAGACGCGACAGGAAATCAGAAGAGAAAATTGGAAGAACTCTGGAAAAATACAGAGTGAGTGATAGTAGAAAAGAAGGAGAGTAACCTTTGTTCTCGATCGCTGAAGAACAAAGATAGATACTCTCAAGCATCGTGGTCTCATCTTGGGGGTGGCTAGTGGTAAATCCATTCGGAATTGTTGAGCCTACGGTTGGGTGGAAATGAGCACCCCTCTTAGCAGTTGCATCGCACCTGGTGTTTTATATCTTGTATCTTGAAATTTATATTCTGACATGTATGCTCATAGTCTGTGCAAATATTAATGGTTGCAGTATAAGACTGTCTGCATGGTGTTTTGGTTAGAGATGGTGGTTGCACGCTTTTATTGGAAAGACCACATATGGCTTATGTGTGTGTGTATATATATATATATATATATATATATATTGAACTAACTCAGATTTCAAGTCTGTTCTCAGGAGATTTTTTCCCTTATTTGTCTTACATGATGCCCCATATAGATTTCCCCATAGGGGCACCCTTTCGGGATCATTACCTTACCTTCCAGAAGGCCTTTCAGTTTGGTTTTCAAACTCGCTGAAATTTGCTTGAGGACCCGAAGGAGGATTTTATGGTTAATTCTTCAAACCCTGCACGAGGGGGAGTGGTTCTTTTAGATTATGGTATTTCGGTGTTTCGGCACCCGGAATACCCAAGGGCGAGTTCCCTTGTACTCGCAAGTACCGAAACCCCGATTTGCGAAATCCCGAAAGGATAATGCGTGGATATGTTATGATATTTTGGCATTTCGGTACCCGAAATACCCGAGGGCGTATTCCCCTGCACTCGCAAGTCCCGAAATACCGACTTGAGAAATCCCAAAATTCTAGCGTGTGGGTAAGTTATGAGTTTTCGGAGTTTCAGCACCTGGGGTACCTAAGTTCGAGTTCTCCTATACTCGCAAGACCCGAAACCCCAATTCACAAAAACCCGAAATGATAGTGTGTGGATGAGTTAGGGCATTTTGGTGTTTCAGCACCCGGGATCCCCAAGGGCGAGTTTCCTTGTACTCACAAGTCTCGAAATACCAAAGAAATAGAGTGTAGAGAAGTATTATATTTTGGTGTTTCGGCACCCAGGGTACCTAAGTGCGGGTCCCATGTGTTCGCCAGTCTTGAACCCTGACTCGCGAAATCCTGATGAAGGAAAACCCAAAAATAGTGGAGCATGTTTAAGAGTTTCGGCTCCCGGGAAACCTAGGAGCGAAACCCCTTGTTCTCATGTAATGCGAAATCTTGAAAGGAGAAATCCCGAAAGGGCTTAGCAAGAATGGCATTTGGTGTTCCGGTATTTCGGTACCCAGGATTTCACAAGGGTCAGTTTTCCCTTGAAATCAATAGATGTGAAGTCTCGATGGGTAGGGAGACCCGAAGTGGTGTAGTGTGCGTAATGTTAATGCTTCAGAGTTTTGGCTCCCGAGAAACCTAGATGCGAGACCTCCTGTCATCGCATATCCCCAAAACCCAGTTTTTGAAATCCCAAAATAGGCTGAGTGATATATATATATATACGTGCGTAGGTTTTGGAGTTTCAGCTCCTGGGAAACCTAGATGCGAGACCTCCTGTCGTCGCATATCCCAAAAACTCGGTTTGTGAAACCCCAAAATA